>VIAB01000764.1:169702-191654 GCA_009801035.1 Oophaga pumilio | reverse complement strand
GATAGATTTTCCTCTAAGGCCCTCATACGCCTTAAATGAAAATCTGCAAACCTCTGTGATTTCAGCATATCCAAGTGACCATCTTGTGTATGAGGACTTCACATGTAAAACCTAGCTGGGGTGCCGTAAATTTGATTGTCTCCCTATGGTGTGTTTTGATTAACTACCTTGTATTTTGGTACTCTACGTCATTTCTGTTTTTTTTTTCCCTGCCTGTGTCAAGGCCACTAACAATATTGCAGTGTGAAACTATTGTACCCTGGGGAATTGTTTGTAAATCCTCCTGTAGTTGTGACTTGAAGCAGATAAGTGCTTTGAACATTGTCTTCACAAGCCACGTCCTTGAACATGTTCTGCTGCCACCCACTTATTTATTTAGTACAGATACTAGATATTTTTACATGTATATCTTGCATGACTGCTGCTATAGCAACTGACGTTCAGTGTTGGTGACTGCTAGCGATGCATCATTTATCCTTTGCTACAGACCAGTTAGTGCCGCAGTCACAGCAGTGTAGGGTTTCTTTAGGAAGGTGGTTTGCTGGCTTAGGACTGTATGGTAGAGACTGATGATGATCTAGCAGCCATACTGTAGCACCGTGTGCCTCCAATATTGTACAGTCTTACAATGAGTCTGAGAAGAAATAATTGTGGCCTGTATCATAGAGCTGTCCTTACCTAGGGATAAGTAACAGTCGCCCACCAGAGCAGCATAATGAGCATCTGGGTGTTTAGCACTGCCATGTCTGAGCGCACGGCATTGCCATGTGCCTATAAGCCTGTTATTCTATTGCTGTACTCCTTATAATGTGGCTATGACGTGCTTGGAGCCCATGTGGTTATGTTTTCGTGTTTGTGCATGAAAGGTTTGTATCGTACAATGTTAATGTTTCTCTCCCACGGTCGTGTTCTGTATGTTTCATCACGTGACTTACGAAGGCCCAAGCTGTCCATAGTTAACCAACTGAGGGGGATATGAAAAAAGATGGTAATTTTAGCACTTTGTGATGTGCCACAAAATAGATATACAGTATAATTTTGTGGCAAATCATAAACAGCTTAAATGACTTTTTCCATTAAATGCAAGAGGGACTATTTTCCTTCAAGAAGCCTAATTATGGCAGTCTAGCCAGAAAACCTGGCTAGTCCATGCATGGGGCTGTCTAAGTGTCCATAATTGGGATGAAGCAGGTGTCTAAGGTTTATGCACATGTACAATCTCTAAGCTTGGTCTGAAATAATTCTTCAGCCTCTGTGTATTCTTGTCTCATAATTTAACAATTATGTATTTTTTTATGATTGGAGATCTTTTACACCTAGAGAGTTAAAACCATAGAGATCTGAACAGACAAGATATTTCATGTGATAGATGGATATCCTGTCTGAATTTGCTTTTTGTCTAATGTCACAAACATTCTGAAATGAACTGGGGTGAGATTAAGTCTGATTACAGCTTAAAAATACAATGTTTATATAAATGTATAATGGCGTGGCCAAGCTAGTATGTGGTTCTTAAACATTTAGGATATCGTAATCTAAATCCGTTGCGGTCTCCTCAATGAGCTAAATGGATAACTGAAACCTCCATCCCCCCCCCCCCGATCCTTAGCATATTAAGACGTGTGTTGTATCCGTTCTTTTCATGGATACCACATGTACCCGTTACAATATATGGTGCTGTTCATATGTCTGTTCATGCAAAACAGACTTGTCGTGTTTTTTTTTTTTTTTTATATATAATATGTATGTATTTTAAACCTGGACGTGTGAATGAGGCCTTAGTGCTCATTTGTGAAGTTTTGATGTACCTTGGCTCTGCCTCCATGTGCAACATATGCCATTGACTGCTGTACATGGAGGCGTTAATATTGCTTTTAGGCTAAACATCTCTGCCGCGATACTGTAGCCGCACCATGCGGTGATGCACTGGTTTTGCCATGTTTCTTGACTTCTGACTGTTGCTTTTGATATGAGCTGTGGTACTTGTGTCCGAGCATACGTATAATGTGGGAAAGTGTAAAAATGCCTTTAATTGAGATGTGAAGAGTCCGGTATAAAATTGCCAACTTTATATTGCAATATTACAACAGTTTATAGGTCCCACCATACGTTGTATTGGGCCGCCGTCCTGATTGCAGCGCTAAGCCGCTTACTTCATGGGGACCCGAATTGCGACAGGAACAAATGTGTTGTGCCGTTGTAGCACTGTAGTTTTAACCGATCGTCTCATTTGACATTTGAGATGCAAATGCTGCGTTGTCTCACCAGTGTACATCTAACAAATCCCATGTCTTTCTTATTTCAGAATCTTCCCACAAGCTTGGACAAAACACTGGATTTTTATATGCGACTAGCTCATCGCGGCTTTCCACTATGGAGTCGGTAAATATCCTATTTCAATTTTTTTTTAACATCCTTTCTGATGCCACCAGCTGTACATGCCGGCTGTTAAGCTTCAGTATGTGACTTGATAATATAAAAGCTAATATTGTTGACAGACAGTAATGTATTTTATGACTTTTTTTTCCCCTTTACTCTTTAATTATCTGCTTTGCTGACTTAGATATGAAGGGTTACGGCACTACATGCTTTTTTATATTGCCTTTTATATAGAGTTTACTAGCGTGTGTGCTTCTACTGCTCATTTGGTTGAAAGCACTGTTTGATCACAAGGTTTTGGACGCCGCCGATGTTTATCTGCTTTACTATGATGCTTGGTGTTGATTATTAGTGTGTCTTCAGTACAGGATTGTTTTCAGGGTTTTATTTAATTAAGGCTTTTTCATTACACCTTTCACTTTTTTTTGCAATAATATTTCAATGGAAAGGTGACATGTCACCAGTTGACCGTTATCATGCAAAGCAAGAAGGTCAGAGATGTTGGCCTGCCTGGTCTCCTATTATCATTGCTTCATGTAGCTGCTTTTTCGTGAAATGATCTGAAGTTTGTCTGCAGATGGATTTGATCTTAGCAATACTGATAAACATATTAGACATCTATCTGCTAGTTGCATGATCTGTTGGGTTCAGGGTTTTTGTTCCTTGTTAGAGATGAGCGAATGTGCTCAGATAAGGTGTTGTCTGAGCATGCTTGTATGCTAACCGAGTGACTTCGGCGTGCTCAAAAACTATGCTCAATTTCCGCGGCTGCATGTCTTGTGGCTGTTTGACAGATGCAACACCTTCAAGGGCTGCCTAACAGCCGCGGGACTTGAACATATTTTTATAGCGCGCCGAAGACACTCGCTTAGCACACAAGCATGCTCGGTTAACACCTTATCCGAGCACTTTAGCTCCTCACGATTCCTTATCTCTAGGGATTGTTCTTAATTGAACTTTTTTTTGTCGTTGGTGATCTCTCTCGTTTGGCTGTAATTCAGCAGGATTCTTGATGTTTCTTTACGTTTTGTCATAACGCTTTCTGGTTGCATGTCTGGGCTCCAGCATCTTAATGGACTCATTACATTGTGTGCTCTCCCCCGCATCATTTGCTTTATGCCTCGGAGCGGGTGTGTTTTTTCACGTGACTTTTTCCATATAGTAGCTTGTTAAGTCTGCTTATTTCTTTGTTTTGAGGCTGAGGGCCTGCTTTCCCGCTCTTGCTTGGCTTGTTGCGTGCAAGCAATTAACAAGTTGCTACATAGAAGACATTTACTTAGTGCTTCTTCTGGTGCGTCTTAGGACCTCAGCGCCAGTGCAAAGAAAGACATTTCTGTTTAGTCTTAAACATTTGCTGTCTGGTGAATATGGTAACGTCTGATATTTCATTAATCCGAGTAGTGTCAAGGCTGAGCACTGCAGCTAATGTTTCTTCAGATGTTCTTTTTTTCTTTATAGAATGCTTTATATTTAATGTCTTGGAAATTTTTCTTTGCTGATTAATTAAAATAATTAGCTCGAAGTGTTTTATTTTTACCATCCCTGGTTTTGTACTAATTTAATGACTACAATAAAAATTTTCTGTCGGCCACGCCACCAAACATCCACTGAATGCTAACGAGCCAAGGTCTAGTCATGCATTAACATGTCTGACCCCTGAACATGACATGCTGTGACGCATCAGTAAATGTAACTTACTCCATTGAAACAAAGTGTTGTGGTCTTTCCTACATTGTCGGGATTCCTACCCTGCCACTGAGGTCCACCATCCACCTGGCATGCCAACCTTAACCTGTGTTCAATGAAGTTTGCTTCTTCCATCAACATAATTACTTTTGCCAAGGAATGTTTGTCCTCACTTTGAGATCTGTAACTTTTATTTCTGTCAGTGGAGCTGTATGAGTGTTTTTGTTGATTGTGTACACATGACATTGATTTTTTTTTTCTTCTCTTTAGCTTTTTACTTTTAACTAGGTTGTGTACTTTGTCCTCTTTGTGACGATTCCTAGACTGGTGGCATCATGCAGAAAAAAAGAACCCTGCCCCTAACTCTGCAGCTACTGTGTGGAGTACGGGAGACCATAGTTTGATTAATAACACTTCCAGATCTCCTTTCTTGGCAGTCGGTGTGAGGGGAGGGAAAATACAGCAGAACTGAGTGTCAACAGACATAACTGCAGCTCTCCTCTCGCAGCACTGTCAGGTCTGCTGCTCTCCTCAGAGAGACTGTCCAGAGGAGGTCTGGAGGTGTTAAATTATTATTACTATACATTTTTATAGCGCCATTTATTCCATGGCGCTTTACATGTGAAAAGGGGAAATATAGACAAGTACAATAAACATGTGTGAGGCAAGGGACAATAAAGTACAGAAGGAGAGAGGACCCTGCCCGCGAGGGCTCACAGTTTAATCATTGCACACCCTGCATTTTCTGTAGATGAGAATGTACTTTGGCTGTTCATGTCCCCTTTATGCATTTATTTTATTTATTTTTAAATGGACCTCCTTTTCGTCTCTGCCAATTTTACATTTATTTATTTATTGATTTTTTTTTCCCTTCCCAGAGCCATAACTTTATTTTTTTTGATCCACATAAACATAAGGGCTTATTTTTTTATTGCGGGACGAGTTGTACTGTTAAGACATCGTTCATTTTACCCCATAGTCTACAGGAAAATGGGGGGTGGGGGGAATTACGAAAGCTGTAAACCCCCTTACACACGCCTCCCACCTCCCCCCACCTTTTACCCCTCCCCTCAATTCTGACATTGTTTATGGGAATTGTTTTGACTGTGTACATTTTGTGGCAAGATTGACCTTGCAATATGATTCACCTCATCAATATAATTACAGCGATGCCGAACATGTACAGTATTTTTTTTAAATGGTGGTGAGAAAAAACAAGTTGCAAAAAATATTGGTGAGTTGTCGCCATTTTCTGAGGTCCTTAACATTATTTGCCCCCCTCCGCCCCCAATGTAGCTGTGTGATGGCATATCTTTAGCAGACAATGTGTTTCATTAGTACCATTTTGAGATAGATATGACTTCTTGATTGATTTTTATGTGGACTTGTATCAACAAAAAAGTAATTTTCTTGTTCTTGATTTTTTTTTTTCTCGTCATCAGCTGACCTCTCACTGTCACAACAACCCATCGGCAACATGCGAGTATGAAAATGATGCGCGCACGCATGTAGACGCGTGCTAAATCACGCTGTCAAAGATTGACAGCGGTATTGATCAGGTTAACAATTGAGTGAAGCGCCGCTCTACCCACAGGCAGGTCCTGGCTGTGTTACACAGCCGTCACCTGCTGGGTATGGGCTGAGAGCCCGCTCCATACACCTGCTTTCGACATGCGCGGTACATGTGCAGCGGATGTCTTGTAAGGGTTAAGGAAGTTGAGGGCTGTACCAAAAAACTCATTCTGTGTCTTTTGCCAAGATAGCTTCAGAGATTGCAGCCATACTGCTTTTATCAGACTCCTGCTTCTTTTTATAGAGATGTTGGATGTGGCATCATGACCTGAACCATAAAGCGCTAGAAAGAAAGTTTCTCTTTTTCAATGCAAATGATCCTCCTGCCTGCTGCAGCCTCGCTCTTCAGACTGAATATGCAGCCGATGAATGCGCTGAAGGTTTTTACCCGTTCTCTACATCTGTCATGTTGGATGAGAGCACTTTATATATGCTGCGGTTTAGAAAAGCCTCGTCTGTTGCTATGCAACGCGTTGGTCGGCTCAGACGAGCGTTCGAGGATTTTTCAAGTTTTAAAATTGATTTTCTTTTTTTTTTTTTTCTCCTCCCTGTACATGCTGGATCAGCTGAACGTGGCTTAAATCTGCATTACTGTATGATTGCCATACAAATCGGGAGGGTAGAAGTAAGTAGTCCACTACTTTGGTTCCTGGAGACAACTGGATTAAATACAAATATAAATACCCAAAAATTGTAAATGGTTTATTTATTTTTTTAGTTTATTTGCTTGTGCATATTTTATATTTTACTATAAATGGGCCACAATTAGTGGTGTTTCCTACTATATACAGTGCAGGAGGGGGATGAGGCTAATGTGCAGTCTGTGAACCTGGTGTTTTTCCACTGTTCAGCATCTGTTCTCAGGAATCACATGACTAAAGTATACTGGAAACCTTCAGAACTTGGTTCATTTCAATTTTGTTAATACAGCCCTATGAATCATTACTGTGACTGCATGCTGAGTATGACCAAAATATATGCTCGTTGCTCGGGTGGTCATTTGGAAGTGCTCGGAGACTTACTCGTAGTTTGTCGCCGCAGCTGCATGATTTGCGACTGCTAGACAGCCTGAATACATGTGGGGATTGCCTAACAAACAGGCAAAATCCCTGAGACCACCCGAGCATGCTCGCTCATCACTAGTGGGGACCTTTTTTTTTTTTTCTTTTTTCTTTTTTTTTTTCTGCCAAGGGCTATTTGGATATTTATACCATCCCTCAGGGGCCAAACAAATCGCACGCTGCCTCTGCCCACGAAGTACATTCTGACGTTGGCAATGGCATCCGGACGTAATCATTGTATGTGCCTCAGTGTTCAGTGGTGAAAGTGGCGTGTGCTCACAGAGCAAGAAGAAATTAAGGGGTCCTGGGGGCCGAAAAAAGGTAATCGCAGGCCGCAAATGGCCTGAGGTTCCCCACCGCTGCTGTAATGACTTGGGCATCACCACCATCTTCCTAGTGTGGGCCAGTAGAGACAGTGTTTATTTGCAGCCCCCCCCTCCTTTTAAACCTATGTCTTTATGATGATCACATGATTTTGTTGCTATTGAGGTGCCTGTTGGTTGTTATAAAGACGACCGCTCCAATTTTATTAAATGCTCAGGCGATCCTTACCCAAATTGCTTTCCCCTGCGCCATGTTTCGGGAGATCCCATTGCCTGTAGTTTAGTGGTATCAATACAGAACTACGGTTGTCACTTGGAGAAATTACTAGACCCTTTCTCTTAATGTTTAAGCATTTGTGTAAAAGAGGGCCGACCTGGGGAAGTTGACACTTGATCCTGTCCTGCAGGGCTGTGGAGTCGGTGTCATGGAAATTGAAGAGTTGGAGTCAGAGGTTTGGCTTACCGACTCCACAGCCCTGCTGTCCTGTGGACATGGCGCCACCATTGTTCTACCACAGACCTGTGGACTTTAGGGGTCTTAAAGAGCAGTGTACAGGTATTCATTACTTAGGTCTGTACATACGGTAAATTGGGCAGTTTTGGCAGGAGGCCTGGTCCTATTTAAAGACTTTTGCAAAGGCTAATTTAGTCTCCAAAAAGTAGCAACATGTGTAATGTACTGAGCCTAATGTATACAAATGTTCATATTATCTTGGCTACCAATGTTATTTTTTGCTTTAAATTATTATTATTTTTTTTTTTTCTGCATCAGGTTTAAGAATGTAATAAGCGGTCTGTGTTCCTGCAGTCTGGGGAGCTTTGTGAGTCTGCTAAACACTGACTGCTCCTCTACGCTAGTGTTTAATTCTAACGATCTGCCGGCTCGGTGTTCTTCCCTTTTCTGGTCTGTTCGTGGCACTTTGGTGCTGAGTTTGACATTCTTCACTGACTGTTTTGCAGTTTCCCCCCCC
Source organism: Oophaga pumilio (assembly GCA_009801035.1). Taxonomy (NCBI): domain Eukaryota; kingdom Metazoa; phylum Chordata; class Amphibia; order Anura; family Dendrobatidae; genus Oophaga; species Oophaga pumilio. Next base: position 183,662 of record VIAB01000764.1, on the reverse strand, counting down.
CCCAGCGCCTAGACACTGCTAAGTGGAATGTCAAAATCAGGCTTTTTCTAACTTTCCGATCTTGAATTACTTAATAGTTCGCAGTATGGCTCTTTTCATTGGTTGTAGGAATAGAATTGTGTTTTCCATTAATATTGCCTCATCAACTGCGGAAGAGGGGGGAGAAAGTGTTTATTGCAAAGGAAGTGTGGTTTTTTTTTTGTTTTTTTTCTGTTTTCACTTGGTTTTATGCAATCCTTGGCTCCTACAATTCAGGGGTCCTGTGCCATTTATTTAATGTATACCTGGAGTTTCCAGAGACACAACTTCCTGTCTGCTTCTACATTGCTAGTATTTGCCCAGAGTAAGCTGGTTTATTCCATAGAGCACATAGTTTTTCCAGTCCTATTTTCACTTTTTACCTTTAGCATGTCTTGTATATTTTCTGTAGATGTTCAATCACTTTCCTCATTACACCTAGATTATATTGGGTAGAATAGTTAAATGGTGCTCTGCATACCAGCTGGTGTGAAACCACAACTCCCAGTGTTCCCTGATAGCCACAACTAATGGAGGAGCAGGGGCATCCTTCAATCAATATAATATATGGCTGACAACTCTACCTTTGTAGATGTTATCAAGACGTTGTAAGTTGGCGTTGTAAGTTGGCGTGTGTGATCCCTACTGTGCAGACATAAAGAGAAGTATTGCACTAATCGACCATGTGTTGGACCATGTATGTATCTGTGCTGGTCTGTAATTCTTGTGTGCACAGGCACTTAAACAGTTGGAATAGGAGGGATTTGGCCTCAGGGGTGCCCTTCTCTTTAAGGGCCTGCATTAGCTGAGATGGTGGAAGCACTGCATGGTAGATTTAGAAATGTACAATGCACTCACCATCCAGGAATCCTAACTTTCAGGATGGCATTTGATCTTGTTGGGCATAGATGTTGGTCTGGTTTGCTAGCTGGAATAATGTTGGCATTGATAAGTTGTGAACGCCTTAGCTTTTAGATAAGGGTCAGTAGGTGCATGAGCTTAGCACCCTGGTTTGCCTTACTTCTTAAAGTTTTATGGAGATGTGTTTTTCGAGCGTGTCTCAGCATATTTTAGGTGCATTCTGCGTGTTTTATGTGATCCGCTATCAGCGGTGTACAAAACTGTCCCAGTTTAAATTAGGAACTGTGATTCCTTGTTAATTTGAAGAAGCGATCAATATATGATCTAAAACAGTGTTTAACCGTGCCTAGTTTTATTCACACCCAACCACTAAAATTTAAAGGGAATCTGTCACCCCATATTGTGTATATAAGTTGCAGCCACCGCCATATTTTCTATGGATCACATTTCCATCTAACTGACTGCACTGATAGAATGCCTGCTTGTTCTTTGTAACTTTTTATACAGTTATCCAATTTTTTGCAGATCAAGGGACTATTAAAATCCAGTGTATGGCCTTGTGCACAGGACCATATCTCACACTGAGCGCATTCAGGATCTGTGTGATCGCAGATGTAGTCATGTACACAAGCCCTGGAAATTATTCCGTAGGCCAAGTTCTCATTTTTGCTTTTTCTGGATTCATGCCAACACTACCTACTGGAAGAGGCCTTGTTAAAACACTCTGTGGAGTGTTCCTTTAGATCTCTTGCATGCTGCTGTATTTTCAGATGTATTGTATGAAAAAAATAAATGTATTTTTACCATGTCTCCAAGAAATTGCTTCTCATGCAAAAAAAAAAACAACCCAAAAAACAAACAAACCCTCACACAGTTACATTGATAGAAAAGTATATACACTGCTCTAAAAATAAAGGGAACACTAAAATACCACATCCTAGATATCTCTGAACGAAATATTCCAGTTGCAAATTTTTATTCATTGCATAGTAGAATATATTCCGAACAATAAAACATAACAATTATCAATGTAAATCAAAATGTAAATCCCATGTAGGTCTGTATTTGGAATGATACTCAAAATCAAAGTGGAAAATCAAATCAAATTACAGGCTGATCCAACTTCATTGGAAATGCCTCATGACAAGGAAGATGCTCAGTATTGTGTGTGGCCTCCACATGCCTGTATGACCTTCCTACTGTACAACGCCTGGGCATGCTCCTGATGAGGCGATCTGAGGGATCTCCTCCCAGACCTGGACTAAAGCATCCGCCAACTCCTGGACAGTCTGTGGTGCAACGTGACATTGGTGGATGAAACGAGACATGATGTCCCAGATGTGCTCAATCTGATTCAGGTCTGGGGAACGGGCAGGCCAGTCCATAGCTTCAATGCCTTCAACTTGCAGGAACTGCTGACACACTCCAGCCACTTGAGGTCTGGCATTGTCCTACATTAGGAGGAACGCAGGGCCAACCGCACCAGCATATGGTCTCATGAGATCTGAGGATCTCATCTCGGTACCTAATGGCAGTCGGGCTACCTCTGGCGAGCACATGGAGGGCTGTGCGGTCCTCCAAAGAAATGCTGACCCACTGCCAAACCGGTCATACTGAAGGATGTTGCAGGCAGCAGATCGCTCTCCACGGCATCTCCAGACTGTCACGTCTGTCACGTGGTCAGTGTGAACCTGTTTCATCTGTGAAGAGCACAGGGAGCCAGTGGCGAATTTGCCAATCCTGATGTTCTGTGGCAAATTCCAAGCGTTCTGCACGGTGTTGGGCTGTGAGCACAATCCCCAACTGTGGACGTCAGGCACTCAGACCATCCTCATGGAGTCAGTTTCTAACTGTTTGTGCAGCCAGATGCACATTTGTGGCCTGCTGGAGGTCATTTTGCAGGGCTCTGGCAGTGCTCCTCCTGTTACTCCTTGCACAAAGGCGGAGGTAGCAGTCTTGCTGCTGGGTTGTTGCCCTCCTATGGCCCCCTCCACGTCTCCTGGTATACAGGCCTGTCTCCTGGTAGCGCCTCTGGACACTATGCTGACACACAGCAAACCTTCTTGCCACAGCTCGCATTGATGTGCCATCCTGGATGAGCTGCACTACCCGAGCCACTTGTGTGGGTTGTAGAGTCCGTCTCATGCTACCACGAGTGTGAAAGCACAACCAACATTCAAAAGTGACCAAAACATCAGCCAGAAAGCATTGGTACTGAGATGTGGTCCCCACCTGCAGAACCACTCCTTTATTGAGTGTCTTGATAATTGCCAATAGTTTACATCTGTTGTCTATTCCATTAGCACAACGGCAAGTGAAATTGATTGTCAGTCAGTGTTGCTTCCTAAGTGGACAGTTTCATTTCACAGAAGTTTGATTTACTTGGAGTTATATTCTGTTGTTTAAGTGTTCCCTTTATTTTTGAGCAGTGTATAATTATACCATAAAATGAATGCTGTAAGAACGACCCCAAAAACTTGGTGGATATGAATATTTTTTTTTTATATATTCTTTTCACTTTTTTACCCAACTTATATATTTTGCTCGTTATTCTGTACATTGTGTACAGTATAATGAATCTCTTCATTCAAAGCAATTCATCCTGCAAATAAACAAGCCCTCATTCAGACATATCAACGGAAAAAAGTGTTATGGCTTTCTGAAAGTATTTTTAACTGTCGCATTTGAAATGGCATAATGGGCATGGCCCTGCGTCCGTTACCTTACCCTGCTGGTATGTAATGAGATGTCAGTGGAAATGTATGTGGTCTTTTTTGCTGTCAGAATGTGGTTTGCAAAAAGATGGCTGGGAACTAGGCTTTCAATTTTTGTTTAACTTTAATATTTAATGCCAATTTATTATTTTTTTTTTTTCAAGTTTTGGTTATGTGATTATGGCTACTTTCCCACGATGAGTGTTTTGATATTTTAGTGTGGCACAGTTTCTGCATCTATTATGTAAATTGGATTACTTTCATGTGTCAGCAACCATAAAGTGGGTTACCCCTTCCTGACGTGACGTGCTGGTACATCATATCAAGTCTGTTTGATGCATGAATAAGAGAAAAGAGCTACCGTAGAAACGCACACTACTCAAATGATATGAAAGTAGAAAAATAGTCAATTTTATTGGTTATACAAAGAGTGTCCTCTGGTCCTGATTGCCCGTTCCTTCTCATGCCTGTATCATGAGGCTTGTTCTGGGGTAAATCTCATTCACTAGTGGCCTTTTCATTGTTTGTGCTTCCTTTCTATTACAATTGGTTTCAGCCCTTCAGTTTGCTGGAGAGGGATTATATATTTTTTTTTTTTTGTTTTCATTTATGTACTATTGATTGCACTTACTCTGTTATTCATTCATTATTATATGTTTTTGTAGCCACTTTCTCTTGTTATCTTGTGTTTGAGATACCATTGCCTTCATTATGATTACGGACAGTTTTGGGACCAGAGTCACCTTTATTTTACTTATGTTTTAAATTCACTCTTTGTATAACCAATAAAATTGACTATTTTTCTACTTTCATATCATTTGAGTAGTGTGCGTTTCCACGGTAGCTCTTTTCTCTTATTCATAGCTGTTGTTTTTCTACCGATATGCACCTCTCCATTTATTCAATTGTGATTATTTGGTGCGCCCTATTTCTCATATTCTTACGTCTGTTTGATGCAGGCGCATTTTTAGCATTTTCACCCATTGATTTCAGCTGAGTCAGTCAATAACGGAGGTATAAAGATGTTTGTGGATTTGCTGAGTTTATACTTGCAGTTTTACGGACTTCCTATTTTTCTCTGTCATCTGTGTGACATTCGATAGAAGCGGTCAGGGTTTATCAAGCTAACTGTAACGCTACTGCCATTACCATGGGTCAGAGCGCTGTGGGGGGGATGGCGGGGGTCATGCTGTCAGATGTCAGTGTGACCCTGCAGATGTGACTGACCTGCGGTAAAAAGCTTACCGTAGGTCACAGGCGTCGGCTCATGAGACTACTACTCCCATCAGCTAACCCCTACTTTCACTGGTAAGTGATAGCAGGCGCCACTGATGGGAGATTTAGTCCCTCATCAGCCAGCGCCTGTGCTCAAACATAAAAAAAATAAATAAATTACATATGCAAGTAAAAATAAAACACAATACTCGCTTAACACCAAATCACTGATGCCCTTGTTTCCTGTAAAAATATACTCGTCTTAACAACCAATCCACGATGCCAATGTCCCTTGTAAACAATCAAAAATAACCATATTCTCTCCTGTTTGTCATAGTCCACGTAATCCAGTGAGTCCCGTGGCGATCTCGCTAGTAGAACAGTCACATCGGGATATATTGCTTTAACCGATTGCCGGCTACAGACTGACAGGAGCATCATCGCTCCCGCAGTGTATAGCGCCTAGCTGCCGTGAGAGGTCACACAAGATCATAATCTGATGAGCTTCGGTGATCTCACTTACGGTACCGCTTCTGCGTAAGAAAGTGCCCACATGAACTGGGAGCACGGCATGGTGAAGAAGGCCTTAGTGGGCATATTGAATATATGGTAATATTAAAGACTCCCTTTCATATCAGATTGTTTTAACATGCTTGGATTTTTTTACTACTTGACGTCCAAATCCCAACTCTCCACTGTGACTTTTCTTGCTTTTTCTTTTGCACGAGGTTGCTCAATTAAAGAATACCGAGTACTTTTAGTCACTCAACTTTCTTGTGCAAGTATAGACATGGTAACTAAAGCTAGACAATGTGGGTTGCCCAAGGATGATAGCAATGAGTTTGAGGTTTTTTGTTTTTGTTTTTTTTCCTGTGTAAGTAGTTCTGTGCGCTTGTAAATCTGCGTGGATTCTAGGATATGAAGCTTGTGATCATCCTGGTGGATTTTGCATAGCAATAAGATTTACTTTAGCCGCAAGATGAAACCTAGATCTCAATTTTAGGAAGTTATCGATGGTCTTTTTCCCTTGACTCCCACCAACTGCTAGAACATAGTTTTACATAGTTCATTTTTTTGTTACACTGGGTTGTTTTTTTTTACACGTTTTGGTTACACACTTACTATTCTAATTATATTCCTTGTAGCTGTCAGTGTTTTTTGGCGTTTAAAGTAGTCTTAACCCCTTAACGACCGCCAATACCTTGCGTACTTATTGGTCAGCGCCGCTTTTTAACGGTACTGAGAATTAAGAAAACTATGCCGCCGAGCAGCTGCGATTCCCGCGGGTGACTTGTCAGCTGTTTTTGTCAGCTGACACCCTGGAGTATCGGCCCTAGACTGTTTTATAACAGATTGGGGTCGATTAACCTTCAATACCGCGGTTAATCGAGACAGCGGTATTTAAGTTGTTACAAGGGGGTCACAAGACTCCCCTCACCCCCCCTTTAGTAACCACGGGCCCACCGAGATGAAAATCGTGGGTCCCACTGGTTACCATGGTACCCTGAGGTCATGTGATGATCCCAGGGCACGGTGGCCTGTGAGAAACGGCAATAAGGGTACAGCATTGAGACCAGTGATCAAAATAAGTTATACATGTCTCACAGTAAGAGTGAAAAAAGAAAAACAAAGTGCACCCAAATAATAAAAATCTGTTTCGCCAATCAAAACGCAGCATTTGTGATTAAAACTGAAGTAAACGAACTGTACGCATAATTGGTATCGCCGCGTCCAGAACGACCCGCTCTATAAAACTGGCATGTTATTTATTCAATTTGGCGAACGCCGTAAAAAACTACACTCCAAAAATGTCGCTTTTTCATCCTAGTGACTCAAAGTGAAAAAAGGATCGAAAAGTCACATGTAACAAAATTGTATAAATGAAAAGCCAAACCGTTCTGCCAAAAACAAGCCCTAATATGGCTCATTCGGCAAGAAAATAACTTACAGCTCTCAGAATATGGTGATGCAAAAACAAATTCATTTTGCTAAAAATATTATTTTTAGTGTGTAAAAATGGCAAAGCATAAATAAAAATTTTTGTTTGTCTGAATAAAAAGCGATCAAAAAAGTGTTCCAAAATGGTACCAAAAAAGTCTGCAACTCGTCCCACAAGAAATAAGCCCTCAGACAGCTCTAGTTGCCACAAAATTAAAGTTACAGCGACAACTAAGGCTAAAATACTACTTTTTAAAAAGAAAACTTTTTTACTGTGATGGCAGCAAAACTTTAAAAATAAATTTCCAATATATATCTGGCATTGTTGTAATCGCACCGACCCAAAGAATAAATCCATGTTTTCACTTATACTGCACGGTGAACCACGCAAGAATAAGAATTATTCTTGTACTGCTGTCTTATTTGTTGAATCTACCTCCCAAAAATCTGAATTAGGCTCAGCTTACATTTATCCTCCGCTTTCTGGTGAGCGCTTACGTCGGGATTTCCGTGTAAATTCCCCAAAACCACGTTTCGGACAACCCTGGACGGAGCCTCTCGCTTATGAGGCAAATGGAGTAACTTTGGACTGGTCTATGTTCTGGCGGTGTCCCATCATTTTAGGTATCTTTTTAGTGCAAAGGTGTGGGCGACCACAGATCTGTGCACGCCTATAACGATTGAGACCACTGGAGCAGATGCCAAACGGAGCACGAAGTGTCTCCATCTGCCTCATGGTGGATGGTTCCGTTGTATGGGAATGGGGGTTGTCTTAATCGCATTTTTGTGACATCTACACGGAAACCTTCACGTAAGTGCTCAGCGTAGAACACAAGAATAAAATCAAGCCTTTATAATAATATTATCCCGAAAATGTTACCAATATAACACCTCATTTATGTTGCACAAAACCAGTCCACTTTTTGGTTCATCATCTGTCACTGGAGCTATAGGGGGTTCCCATGTTACTGCCAGAACAAAGATTCTGGAAAAGCGACATGTCTCCCGCCCCCCAAATAAAATCCAGTGGATTCTGCGTTTCCAAATGCCCCCTCCTCCTGAGCCCCACTGTGCCTAAACCACAGTAAGCGGCCTCATGTTTGGCATTCTTGTAATGGAGAGAGAGCTTAATTTACGGGTGCGTATAGCCAGAAGCGCAAGCTTGGCACAATATATGGGGGCTCTTCACTGTATAGGGACACAATGTATGGGTACTAGACTGGCAGATTTTCAATTCTCCAGAAAAAAAAAAAGCCTGGCGTGAATGTTACACAATAGTCATTGCATACGTAGTTGAAATCATTGAAGGTGCAGTTTCTATAATGAGGTAGCTTTTGGGGTTTTTCTGCTGTTCTGGCTCCTTTTGGGCTCCGCAAATGTCACCTGTAAACTATTCTAGCAAATTCTGTACTCCAAAAGCCAAGTAGCACTCCTTCCTTCTCAGCCCTGAAGTGGCCAAATGGTAATTTCTGACAAATGAGGCAGCACCACATTTGGGAGAAATTGTGCAAAACATTGTGGGGTCTTGTTTCACCTATTAACCCTTGTGCACCTGACAAATTTTGCACCAAATACAAAAATTTTATTTTTTTACCACTAAAATGTCATTTCCACGTCTCGATGTTATAAAATTCTGTGAGTCACGTATGGGTTCAAAATACTCGCAACGTCCCAAAGGGGACAATAAAAAATGCTCACTACACCGCTAGATGAATTCCTTGAGGGGTCTAGTTTCCAAAATGGGGTCACTTATCAGGGTTTCAGCTATTTTCACATGTCAGGGGCCCATCAAATGCGACATGGCATTCACAATCTATCCCAGGCAAATGGCGCTTTTTCCTTTCCTATCCCTGCCATGTGCCCAAACCGAAGTTTTTGACCACATATGGGGTATAGTCGCATTTGGGACATATTGCGTAACTAATCATGGGATCCATTATGAAAATTGTATGTTTGGGGCATTTTCGTGGGAAAAAACAAACCTTTCACAATATGACGACCTAATATTATCACATTGTGTGTAGTACCTGTGGGTTCAAAATGCTTACTATATACTGGATAAAATCCTTGAGGGGTGTAGTTTCCCAAATAGGGTCACTTTTGCTGGGTTTTCAGTGTTTAGGCACATCTGGGGCTCTCCAAATGCAACGTTATGTCTGATCTGGATTTCAGCCATTTTTGTGTTCAAAAAGTCAAACTGTGCTGCTTCCCTTTCGAGCGCTGCCGTGCGCCCAAACAGTGGATTTCCCCCATATGCACAACAAATTTTAAGGTCCATTTTCTACTGTTACCATCTTGAAAATGGCAAATTTGGAGCAAAAGTAATTTAATTTTCCATAAAAAAAAAAATATTAATTTTTCCTTCCACATTGCTTTAGTTAATCGTCTTGAATGTGGTTTTGAGCGGTGCAGTTTTTAGAACGGTGTCATTTTGGGGTATTTTCTGTCATATAGGCCCCCAAAGTAACTTTTTTTTTTTGTGGTGGTTGGAAATTGCTCAACAGTCTGTTCTGTGATTGGCTTTTCCGATCAGTTTTGCCATTCATGGACCTGGTGATATGGTGGTGATTGTTATTGATGCTTTAATTTTATTCCATCCTTTTATAATACTTGCACGGCTGCACAGTCTTTAAAGTCAAAGTTGTTTGTGTTTTTTTTTTTTTTCTTATCCCCCCTCTCTTTAGGCTTAATCCCTAAAAGCCAGCTGAATGCTGCAATTATATCCCGTCCACTCATGGATGCGCGGTGTTGTGCCACACAAATCTGCCCATACACATACTTTTTTCATTATTGGGTTTCCTGTTTGCTGGCACCGAATAGTAACTGTGTGTTTGTGTTTCAGATCCACTATTTAATTGAGAGCGAATTCAGCCCATTTCCATTTCCGATGGGTAATTAACATCTGTGAAGCGTGCAAAGGGCTACACAAAGCTTTCTCAAGATATAGCCAAGCTGTATTCATGTAGAGGCACAGAAGTCTCTTGGAGGCCATAGTTATTCTCTGTGAAGGTTTCTGGGCAGCTGGTGCTGTAGAGCCGCAGCTCATCCAACAGGTGCTTGGAGGGAAACCACAGATCAATTGAATTTCCCCCAAAGTGTTGTGGTGTCTCTGCGTCTTCACGTTCTTGGCTGTGATTTAGGAGTTTGTCCGAGATTTAGGTAGATGTTAGATTTATTTATTTGCAGTATAGTTTGTCAGTTTTGTGCATTTATATTTACCTGACGCTCTCAACCCAAAAATAAAGGAATTATTCCACATTTGTGATCAGACGAAACATCGGATTGCATTCAGACTTGTTAGTGTTTAAAGCTGCGCACATGTCCGATTTATTTTATTTATTTTTTTTCCCCTCTAACAGACTGCCTAAGTTTGATCTGATATATGTATTTCACTCGTCCATGCAAGTCGATGAGTCCATGGAAAACACCAGACCTGCACTCTGACTTCTGGGTGCAGTCCGATTTCCGTGCCTTGACACAATGGAGACTTTTTTTTTTTTTCTCCATCTTCTTGTTAAAGAGAACTGGATCACCCTTTGATCAAATTCTTATCAGTGTGTCCTTGGCATAATCCCCAGTTTCTCTCAGATTAGAGAATATACTACAGTCTTCACCTAGCCAAAGTAATGGGGTTATCAGGGCATCAGTGTAAAAGTACTTGCCTCATTGATTTTATGCTTCATATAATGTATCCTATAATATACTGTATGTTGCTACCACTGAAAGATCTTATCTCAATATGTAGTCTGTGTAATATTAGCAAATGCCATCAATTAATGTAGTGTAGTTTCTGATTTGCATTCTTTCCTCATGTGCAGGCATTGCAGGACCTTAAATGGTATCCATGGTTACGACCACAGATATAGTGAGTTAGCTAGTTGCTAGTGGTCGTAAACATGGATACCTAAGGTGTGCAATTCCTGCAGTTGAGGAAAGACCTAGCGAATGAAAAAAAAAAAAAAAAAATTGCTGTGCATTAATTTAGTACTACAACCCCTATGCTCGCCACTGACATAATAAAGGTGTCATAAGGATTACTACTGGTTGTTGTGAGATTATATTTTCCCATAATTGCACACTTGAGAACAGGCACATTTTTGGCAAACAGAAGAGCGTCAGTATGATTACGTACTGTTCTTCATTATAGCAGTCTTATTGGTCAATCATGCAGTCTGATCACTTTGCTATTATGTATGGCCACTGACCGCTGCAGTATAAACCTTAGATTCACAGCCTGGATATCTGTCAGTCAGTGATTCACCTGGTTGTGTTTTTCCATAGTAGTCCATTTGCAGCTTGTGGAGTATGAAGCTCTGAACAGTCCGTGCCAAAAAAAAAAGGATTTCTAAGCTGCATTTAATCTGCTTGTTGTTTGGTTGCAGCGTTAGAATACGTGTGATGCCGGCTGCTCACTGCGTGGACTTTGGCCTACTTTCCTTTTTCTCCTTCTTACAACAGTTACCATACGCAGATTGGTTTAGACAGGAAAAATCTCAGAAGCAAAGCCTGGCGCCTCCCATGTTGCACGACATGTGGGTGTGTGGCGAGAGTCTTAGCTGGGTGCATGGCTGTTCTATGATGGCAGCAGATCAAAGCGCGTCGGTCTCTTCATAGGTTTGGCTTCTGTAATTTCTCAGTTCACCTTGCCTAGCCTATTGTAATCTCTAACAAGAGTACAGTGCCGCTAATGTTCATGTAGAAAGAGGCAGGATCTGAGCTGAAATGTGCCTTGTCATCTTGTACCAGCGTGGGTGTATTCATTTATTATTATAACATTAAGTATGTGCTTCCCATCTGTCCAATTTTATTGCATCACGGTCTCTTCTCCTACCACCCAGTTGGACCCCTCTGTAATATCTGTTGTGTATTTTTCTCATAGTAGCACATGCAGGGTCCACCTCTCCTTCTCCAGGCACATGACCAAAAAGTCCCTCTTCTCTAATGTTTTATGCAAAAGGGCCTTGATTAAAAAAGCCTTCTACTATTTGATATCGGCAGCTCTTATGCAAACCAATGTCTGTGACGACATGTAATAAACTGTATTTAGTCTTCTCTTACGGGTCTATGTTGGGAAGAGGAGGCAATTGAGCACCGTAAATGGGCCCCTGGAGGTAGCCGGGCCCACTTCTCCACATGAAACAAGTCTTCCTTTTTATGATGCAATACGTTGTTTTGGTATTTTGCGGTCGTGCCTGCTGTAGAGGGAAAAATAGTATAAAAGTGGTCGGATTTTAAACCCCGCTGATTCCGAGATTGTTTTTCCCTGACACATTGTACTTCACGTTAACTTAAAATCTCTTTGACTTTTGTTTTTCTGTGAAAAAAAAGCATAGATTTGGCACATTTTGCATTTTTTATGCCCTTAAATCAGTCAGGTCACACAATAGTTAATAACATTTCCCACTTTACATCAGCACAAACTTTTGTTAGAAGGGTTAGAAGTTGACCAGCGATTTATCCTCTTTCCAACAATTTACAAAACTATTTTTTTAGGGACCACATTACATTTGAAGTGACTTTGAGGGGCTTAATAGACAGAATGCCCAAAAGTGACACCATGCTAAAATCTGCACCCCATCAAGGTGCACAAAACCACATTCAAGAAGTTTAACCCTTCAGTTGCTTAACAGGAACTGAAGCAATGTCGAATTGAAAAAAATTAACATTTTAATTTTTTTTTTCACATTTACTTTAGCCCTAAACTTTATTTTCGCGAGGGTAGCAGTAAGAATGTGGGCCCCAAAATTTATTGTGCTTTTTCTCCTGAGTATACTGATACTCCATTTGTGGGGGAAATCTACTATTTGGGTGCACAGCAGGGCTCTGAAGGGAAGGAGTGGCATTGGACATTTTGAAGGTAAAATTTGCTGGAATAGTTAGCCGACGCCATGAGCCCCTGAGGTGCCTAAACAGCGGAAGTTTTGAACCCACAGGTGCGACACAGAATTTGAAAACATTAGGTCGCTATTGAATGCGCTCATTAGTGTTGAGCGCAAGTGCTCGGTACTCCAGTTTGTATCAGGTATACACCAAATATCATGGGTACTTGAGTGACATGCTTAAGTCCCTGCCCCTCACGTTTTGCAGCTGTTGGATGTTCCCACCCACCCCAATAAAAAAAACATGCGTGGATCCGCATTACTCCGTGCATATCCAAGCATCTGAAGCAAACGCGAGTAGCGAGTACTTGCACTCAAGGCTAACCGTCAGTATCTTTTTTTTTTTTTTTTTACTTTAAAAAAACAAACAATATTAACCCCAACTGAAAAGAATGGAAAAAAAATTGTCAACTTTTATTTAGAGGGATTTGATTTACTTTTTTTTTTTTTTTGAACAGTTGTGGAGTATTACAGTAGTCAAAAGTAAGCAATAGGAAAAATTTCCTTATAGTACCGGCCGGCAGATCCTGGCAAGTGCACTGCGCATGCGCCCGCCTTTTTTATTTTTTTTTACCCCAGGGAGAGGTATCTGGGACCACTCATGAGGGCCCAGGGATGGCTGAGATATCAGATTCTGTTAATAACGGCGATCATGTGATCTGGGACCGGAGAATCTGGCCCTGTTCATGTTTTCTGGGGTTTCCACTACCCTTGGTAGCAGAGACCCTGGAGATTTTCCGACTCTCCAGCCTTATTCCCTATCTCAGTTCTAAAACTGCAATGAGGGATTAAATACCCTTAGCTTATGCTATTTTAATGCATATCGGTGGTCGCTTAAAGGAGTTGAACAAAAATATCCTGTGAAGTGTTAAAAAAAAAAAAAAAAAAATGCTACCATTTTTCTACAAAACCTCTTCAAGTAATTAAAATGTTCTTCATTTTTAACAATTTTTTAGAGAGTCCTTTGCAGGCAATGACTGCCTGAGCCTGGAAGATGTATGTCGCCATACACTGGGTTTCTTCTTTTGTGATGCTTTTCCAGGCCTTTACTGCAGCTGACTTCAGTTGCGTGTTTGTGGATTTTTCTGCCTTAAGTTGTTTCTTGCGTACATGAAATACTGCTTGATGGGGCGGAGATCTGGCGATTTTACTCAGCCATTGCAAAATAGTCCACTTTTATGCCTTGGGTTGCTTTTGCTGCATCTTTTGGGTCATTGGACGACACTTCAGAGTACAGCTGGACAATCAACATTGCTGCATTTGGTTGAATCAAAGCAGAAAGTATCTCGCTATCTACTATATAATTATCTTATCCCGTCTGTCTGTCTGTCTGTC
>VIAB01000764.1:155514-168494 GCA_009801035.1 Oophaga pumilio | reverse complement strand
TTCTAGAATACACGATGCATTAGAATCGGGCCACCATCTAGTCTCCAATAAACACTAGTTACCCGGTGCCATTGGAAGCCATGCATGCCTGCGCCATCACACTGCCTCCACCATGTTTTACTGAGGATGTGGTGTTCGTTGGATCAGGAGCTGCTACAATCCTTCTCTATACTTCACATACTTTTTTTCCATTATTCTTGTACTAGTTGATTTTAGTGTTTTCTGTCCAAAAAATGCTTTTCCTGAACTCGGCGCCTAATGTATTTATTTTTTGGCAGCGTCTAATCTGGCCTTGTATTTTTAAGGCTGATAAATGTTTTGCACCTTGTGGTTGCTGTCATGAAGTCTTCTCTTAATGGTAAACCTGGGTACTGAGAATCCTTCCTGGAGCGCGTCCTTCACTTGGGTGGATGTTGTGAAGGGGTTTTTCTTCACTATGGAAAGGATTCTGCAGTCATCCACTGCTGTTCTTCTGTGGATGTCCAGGCCTTCTTGAGTTCCCAAGCTCACTTTTTTTTATTAATATATACCTTTTCTTGATGTGAATACCCTCAAAGCTAAGGGTCTGCACTAAGCCCTTAACCCCTTCACAACATGCTTTATGAATACGTCATTTTGTGGCTCCGGCGCTGAGCCTGCATCTAATTTAATCAGCTGAAATGTGCTCCTTACAGCCTCGGGTGGAATCCCAATCCACCTGCGGCTGTTAACATGTGAAATGCCGCTATCAGTCTTGACCGTGGCATTTAATGTTTGCGCTGGTAAGCGCATCACTAGCTTCGCCTACTGTGCCCCCTGTCACATGACCATGTGGCGCTGATGATTTGTCACGACCACCCGGAGTTTGCAGGAGACCCCCGTGGTTGTCATTGTCGATCTGCTATGAGCGCCGTACCTTAGAAATTTTTATCCCCGTTTTCCAGAGCAAGTGCAAAAACAAAGCACAAAAAAAAAGAAAACCGAATATTGCCCATGGTGAAGGGGATATTGACTGTATAACTGCATCTTGAATGTTTTGATAAACCTAAGGTTCCAGCATGTCCTATCCTTATTGCGCTCGGCGAGAAGCTGCAGCTGATCGCTCCCGTGCATGGAGGAGTCGGTAGAGATGATGGCTACCTGTTGTGTATGGGGCACCTTGCCGAAATCTGGCTTCAGCTTATCCCTTTTTTCCCTGTTGACATGTGCCAACCAAATAACGCGTGTATCGGGAGGGGGAATAGTGTAGTCGGCAGCGATTGCAATCTTATGACCAGCTTTTTCCCTCTCTTGTACCAGCGCAGTATTTTCCTAGGCGAACATGTTTTACCTTGTTAGTGGTCATTGTGGGTAGGAGACGGCTTGCTGTAAGTGAAGGAGGTGATGGTAGGGTGGGTAAATGGCGCGTCATTGTGGCTTTTAATCACCAGTCCTAGGTCAGTTATATAGCACACTGGCACTTTGCAGGCTAGAGGGTTATAACAAGCTTATATGGAGGCCCCAGTCATGCACAACACAGAAGAAAAAGTTGACAGCCCTCTGCCAGAGCCACGCTCGCACAGCTAGATGTGTTTTGTGAGTAGAGTTGTAATGTGCAGGGTCACAGTGGCTCGGAGAGGAAAATAACCAGGCATGGCATTGGTGGATATAGCAGTAGGAGGACCGAGAAGCTTTTGTACCATTAATAACTGATCTGGCCGGCAGCCAAGGCTCAGAGTGTGGGATTAGCCTGAACAATCAAGACTGCAGGATCAAAACAAGGAGGCAGGAACAGCGAGGTCACACTGCTGCCATCTGCGTTGCCGCAGTGGGGGAGGGTGAAGACTGGGAAGAGAAGGGGGGGTGATGGAAAAAGAGGGGGCTGGGCAGGATGAGTCTGCTCCCAACAGCAGCCGGAGTATATCGCAGTATATCTTTAGAAAAGCTGTCTGGAGCAGGAAAAAAACATCCTGCAGTTGAGCAATAAGCCTTGCCTGCAACAGTAATGCTATGCGTGCATATATACAAATATGATATATATTTGTGTATGTATGTTAGTGTACAGGCCTCATCACTAGATACGTTGTTACTGATTCGTTACTACATGGGTCAACTTGATTTTGTGGAAACCGCAGTTGCTGGCGACTTGTGGAACCGTAAAATGAAGAAGAAAAAAAATCTGGTGCATTGTGACTGTACAGGTGTACTAGTACATACATCTGGCTTGTCGAAATCCGCTCGTTCAGCCAACTTTCATCCAATGTTTATGGGGGTCTTTTAGTCTAAGATTTAACAAGACCGGCGATCTGATGTGTATCACCCCTGATAAAAGGATCTTTGATTTGCAATTTCAATGCTGATCCTTTTTTGTTTTCAGAGAGTGAAGGTGTCTGAAGCTTTCTCCCCTCTCTCTCTCTGATAAAACAGCATGTACTCTTGGCTGATATTTTCCCAGGATTTTTAACTTGTGCCTGAAACGTATAGCAACAGAAGTGGTGTAAACAATCTAACATATGACGCTGTGACAGGTGTTCAGTAAAAATGTGTTATAACATGAAACAGTTATCACTAATCCTAAACGGCTACGTATGCACATGCTATGCGTGTTCACGGTCTATGCGATACACCTTTTTCTTTGAGCTGTTTGTAAGCTCCAACCATTATAGTTGCCCTGTAAACTTCCAGGAACGCTGAGAAAATGCTATGGATTCACTTGTAACCATCTAAGCTAAAAGTGCATCTTGACGTGTTTATTTCAGCCCATCAACGTACCACTAACAAGTACCGGTCAGCTGGAATAGTGATGTATGATTCACTTGTTTTTCTGCTGTTTTTATTTTTTTTTAAATATAGAATTGTCTCCCTTCACTAATCTCTAATTCAGAAATCCAAATTGCCTCTTCAGAGAGGAGAAGGCCTAGAACTCTATAGCGCCACCTGTTGGAAGCAGAAATCCTACAAGTCGCTATCGACCCTTGCAGTATGACTTGGCATAACACCAAATCAGAATCTCAATTTTCAGACACGGTGTTTCAGGGTATTGCCCCTCATCAGTGCAAAGTATGAGATCAGATTTGGGTAGGTGAGCGGTTCTGGACTGAGGTCTAAGGGGTAACGTTTCTCCTTGTGGAGAGTGACATAATATCTAAATTTAGACTGTGCGCACGTTGCGGGTTTTATTTAGGTTCCGCAGCACTTTTGATGCGCGGAATTGCACTAAATCCGCAATGTTAAACAGTGGGAATACTGAATTGTTGTGCACATGCTGCGGAACATTCCGTGCAGATTCGCAGCGTTTTATTTTCCGCAGCATGTCAATTCTTTTTGTGGATCTGCAGCGTTTCTGCACCCATTGAGTCAGTCAAATCCGCAGGTGTACAAAGATCTGAGGATTTGCGTGCCAGAAACTCTGCAGAAAGGAAGTGTGTGTGGAGAATGTGCGGGTGTTTGTCTGCTGGTGTCTGTGTAGCCAGGCATCGTCTGATGGGACTACTAGTCCCATCCGACTGTCTGCTGTCACATAACAGTGACAGCGTGAGGAGATGATGGGATAGTAGTACCTCCTGTCAGTGTGTCACCGGAGGCTGGTAGAATAGTCACATCTCCCTGTGTGACTGTTCTACACATGAGATGGCAGTGGGACACTTGTTATTTCTGACTATGGCGGACCAGGGTGTATTTGTGTTGGTTTATTTTTATTACAGGAGATCGATGGCTTTGCTGGGATTAGGCGTAATAAAACAGTTTTCTTTTTTTATTTGAATTAATGAATGTTATTCTTGCTGTGTCTTTATTGACCATATAACTATAGGATTAGTAATGGATAGGTATCTTATAGATGCCTGTCCATTAGAAATACATGCATCCGGTCCTAAGTGCTGGTGGCAGTGCCAGGTATTGAGGTGCAAGTTTCTCCCCGGCCTGAAAAAAAAAATTGGGAGGCCATGCAATTTTTTGTTTAAAAATTTTTTGAAAAATTAAACAGATTTGTTGTGTGTTTGTAAACATTATATTTGAACATGGTATGTAATGATATTATGGTTTTTCAATGAAATATATGAGGTTGGACAAGGAAAAGACATCACAATTTTATTTTTTTTTTAAATCTATCTTTATGTAGCCTACAAAAAACGCATCCAAAATGCGCAGACTTTCAGCTGCATTTTCTGCCAAGAGGAAGAATCCGCGCAGATTTTTACAACAGCAAATCTGCAACTTGTGCACATAGCCTTCGTAGCATTGCCCAAGAATACTCCTGTTACGTGCAGATGAGCTCAGTAATACTTCTCACTTCTTCATTAATTCCACAAGCCTATAGCGCTAATTGCCCAGATATATAAATCAGAGTTTATCTGTGTAGTGTTCATAATTAAAGGAAAATAATTTTTTTTTGTTCTATCTATACTTAATTAGTAGATGAAGCTTTCATACGCATGGTGTTAATTATAGTTCAAACAATAGTGGTTAGCATTAAACCTCTTTGTACTGATGAAGGGTTATTCTACATCAAAGGATGATTTGGTGCAGCAATCGAATGTTGATTTTCAGCAATAGTAAACGCGCACAAGACATGCTTGTTACATCAAGGTCCACACAATCACACGTATATAGTGGCGTGAAGTCGTGTTTATTTATTTTTTCTTCCCGTTCCATGGATCGAATATAGGAGCCCTAATTGTAACTGTGATTACTTGTGAGATCCTTGCCTTTGTCGATGTACAACATGCTTCTACATGGCCCTTTAAAGAGTGTTTTACTTTCCTATGTTCCCATGATGAGCTTTTTGGTGCCTTTTTGTATGTTGCAGAATTTCTGCATTATTTCTATCTGGCCTTTTCTAGTGTTTAACACTCGTTTTTGTCTGTGCATTAAATAAAGCTTTTGTTTTCGCTACTTCCTGGTATTAGGCTTTGACAAAGCTTTGATAGACTCTGGTGCAGACTTGCATGCGTTTTTTATTTTTTATTTTTTGCATCTAATGCAAGACTGGGATGTGAAACACTCTGCAGTTCAGTTTACGCTGCTTTAAGAAAACAGTGGGCATGAGATTTCTACAAGTCCCATCCACTTTTCTGGAACTGTAAGATGCTGCGGTTTTGACGTAGAAAAAATATGCAGCGTCAAGAGCTTAGTGGGAATGTAGCCTTAAACTTTTTGTTTTACGGATCGCGTTGGGGTTCATCTCACCGGTCGTTTTCGGCAGCCATTGAGCAAGATGTGCACTAATAACCTCATTAAGGTAATTTTCCACTATGTGGTTTTGATGCCACGTATTTTCGCAGCTCAGAAAAAGGCAGCTTCTTACAGTTTCCGCTTTGGAAACATACAAAAAAATGCATTCAATCCACACATGACTATCAATAAAGTTGTCAAAGCCAAATACCTTTAATTCTGAAAAATACAGAAGCTTTATTTTAAATGACAAAACACAATGAAAAATCTGACAGGTGCAGAAAATCAGCAACATCAAAACCTCACCAAGTGCTCATTGTAGGAACATGGAGGGATGGTTTCATGGATTCCAGTTGATCAATATTTATTGCAAAAGGGGTACCCAGAGTGGTGTTAACTGTCAATTCCTTAAACCAAGCCAGGGAGGGGGTAGAGCAAAGTTTTTATGGCATTACATGCCCACCATTTGTTGTATACTTTCTGCAGTATATGGGTGTTTTTTTTTTTTTTCTTCCCCCTGCCTGGTGGTGTTTGGATGTTTTTACCATCCTTTTGGGGATTGTACAAACTTGCCAACTTGAAAATTATGCTGCTGTATCTGGTCAAACCTTTAATTGCTTCACCCTAAATGTGATGGCTTGAACAGCTTCTTTTTGGTGTCTGGTACATGTGGTATGGATGAAGATCCTATGCTTTTCCAGATTTGCCTCGATATGGAGCACAGTTGACTTTTGTAAAGATCTCACAGCAGCAAGTTGCACTGAACACAGTTGTTACACAGCAGCTCTCCCTACAGTGGGAACTTCATCACTGCTGACGTTACATTTATAGACCTCAAGCAGTAGGAGATCTACAGTTATACATCACATAGGAGGCACAGACTGCTGTATATACATCACATAGGAGAAACTGAGACTGCTATATACACCACATAGGAGGCAGAGACTGCTGTCTATACATCACATAGGAGAAACTGAGACTGCTATATACACCACATTGGAGGCACAGAGACTGCTATATATATATACATCACATAGGAGAAACGGAGACTGCTATATACACACCACATAGGAGGCACAGAGACTGCTGTATATACATCACATAGGAGATTTAGGGAGAGCTGTATAAATAAGATGCCGAGACTGCTGTATAATCACACAGGAGAGTTATATACATAAGACTCCAAGACTGTCTTGTACATCATATAGGAGACACCGACTGCTGTGTGTACATCACATAGGACTCACTGGAGTATATACATTAGAGCAGACATGTATGATTCTTTATGGAATTCACAGAGGGACCCGGTGTGGCGGCATGGATGTCACAAAAGGGGACATGAGGGAGGTGGCATGGACGTCACAGGAGGGGGACACGGGGCTGCTTTCTTCTGTGGGGCGGTAACGCCGCATGCGCCGACTACATCCTCAAAGTACATCCTCAAGATGGCACTGGCCTGGACATAATCTTTCATTGCATGTTCCGCTCCGTTCAGTAGTGAACGCTGCGTGCGCCTGTTCACGCTCCCAGAGAGAGAAGAAATTACAGGGTCAGCGGCCGTCAAACGCAGCTGCTGGCCCAACCTCTTCGGTCCCCGGGATCGGAGAAAAACTTCTTGCTGACCTGAGGTCCCCCACCCCTGCTGTAGTACATCAAGGCACAGTTATAATGGCAAGTATGGTTTTCTTCCAGGGGATCCTTCTTGATGCATGCACAGACCCAAATGATTAGTAACTGAGAATGAACAGTCATTTATTTTGTGCAGGTGTTAATTCATGTGCGATATCATGCCATGTATCTTCACTACATAGTTCAGTAAAGGGATACTGGTTTTCACCTCATGCTCTGAGTTCTCAGAACCGATGATTCCTTGTGAAGGCAGACCAGTGGCCTCTCTCCCGACCCCATTTCCCAGCATGTCTTTCATGAAAAGGCTTTAATACACTGCATTTAGGGGGATTATCACTATTTTATCCCATGTGATTTATTCAATCTATTCTCTCGTGATCACCTTACATATTGTAATCCTGCATGCGGCTGCCAGTGCTTTTTGTATAAATTAAAAGGTATTTGTGGCTTGTATCTTTATGACCCTTCCTAATACAGACAGACCCAAGGTCTTCCCTTGTAATCTAGGGTACATTGTGCTGCTTGGTCTGTGGTGCTCGGCCATTATCTGATTTGTAAAGAAATTATACTTGGAAATTTTTGCTCAGTTCTCGCTCCTTTTATTGCAGGTTAAAATTTTATCTACGGCTAAGGGTTTATTCAGACGTCCCTTGTACTCGTACGAGTTAGTCTGTTATATTAATGTGTTCGAGTATTTTTGCATACAGTGGCCTGTGGATGATTTTGATCTGTCGTGGATCAAACGCGTCTATGCTAGTCCATAGATCCAGGAAAAAATCCGATAGCACTCGCATGCCGTACTTCGGCTGTCGTTTTTTTGTGGCCTATTTTGAGGGAGGTTTCCTAAGCTGCTCATATCAATGTGTTTTTTTTTTTTTTTTCTTCCCGCTAGGAAAACTGACAAAAGATTCACTGACAAAACTATTTTATTTATTTATTTTTAACTGTTAGATACGCAAAGGAAATGGACTGTAGATTTTCTCAATTTCAAGATTTGTTTTTTGACTGGATACAAATAAAGGGTTTATAAGCATGCGATGGAGGCTGCAATAGGGATTCTTGAGTCCACCGTATGGCGACAGACAGATTGCTTGCAGCTCTATGGTGCGGAGACACTGGGGCCTCACTAAGGCTCCTTTCTTGCGTTGTGTTTTTTTTTTTTTTTGGCCACAATTGTCTGGCACTGTTGGGGCTTGCATCTGAACCCCCCCCATCACCCGCAAAACTGTATACAGACATATGCACCAATGGGGTCATAGACTATAATAGTGCCTGCTGCACCGATGACGCCATAGACTACAATGATGCTGACAGCGTCAACGTATGCCCTGTTTTGCATCAACTTTGGGGGTATACGCCTACAGGAGGTGGATACTCGGATGTAGTAAACTGTGTGTATGTATATATGGATGTGATTATACATAATGTGTGTATACACATGTATATAATTGCTTTTCCTATCTTGCCTTTATTATTGTGTGAAGAAATAGTTATCATTCAGCACTATTTTCTGTACCTGATTATGGGGGCAACCTTGTTGCCTGACCTGCTGTTCTCCTCGTTTGGAGAGATACTTCACAGCCTTTAGATGGGATGTAGACAAACTAGAGATATTCATTGATTTGTAGGAGAGATCGCTGTGTGATCTGTGCAGAGGTCATTGTCCCTGGAGGGGAAGTGGAGTTGTGACCTCTTTAGTGAACCCTGGTGTGAATCCCGCCTGCAGCTATGTGTACATGTGTCAGATTCCACGCATACAATCTGCGTGGCATGAATATGAAAGGCATGTCTGACACCCCCAGGGATGTGCCTTTTAAAGTTTAAATGAAGGGAACTAATGAGATGTCACTTTATTCATTTTTTTTTCTTTGTGGTGGGGGTCAAACGCTTACAATTATTCCCTATAGAATGACCATGGGGCAAATCTTCAGATCTGCTGTAAATATATAAGCCACATTTACCCTGAAAAAGGTTGTTGTTACCTTTCGGTGTAAACTTGCTCCTGATGAACTATCAAAACGCTCATTCATCATGTGAAATGATCTTTTGCACAGCGCAAAATATCACTGTTCTTAGCGGCGCGTCGTCCTGTGTATGCCAGGAACAGTGGCAGCTTATGTGCACTGAGCGATCTATTACAGGTCGCCCGGCTCTTCATTTTACTGCAAATGGCCAGGGATTGCTAAAGGTTGACCGGTTTGCAGTCGTTTAGTGCCGCCAGTCAGTGCATGTAAATGGACCCTCAACATATAAAAGCCTTGGAACTCTGACACACACAACATAAATGAATGTCCTTTGCCACAGGCTGATCGATGAATGCTCATTCCAGGACATTGCGTTATGCACGGTGGCATAGCGCGATCTTTAAAAGGCACTGGTGTTAGCGCAATCCGTTTAACGTAAGTGTTGAGCGGACTGCACTAAGGCAATGTGAACCTAGCCTAACAAACAAGCAGAACGCTCATTCTTCTGGTGAGCAGATCTTTTTTTAGACCCTGCATAAAGATAGTGTTAACATCCTTTCTTCCTTTAACAGCCAGACGGCACAAACTAGCACTGATCTTGTGTATATTTGTTTTATTGTGCAGAAAGTTGTCACATGTGGGGCAAAAATGCTACAAAGTGCTGTAAAAAAATGTGTTAATTTCTCAATTAACCAAACTGCAAATTGTAAGAACCAAAGATCGAATGCTTAGAGCTCTTGCACAGTCGTGTGTGTAACATGTAATATATTGCTATATTGTATTTTTTTTTCCTCTAATTGAGCCTGTGGGCTGATATTTAAGGAGCTTCCAGCCTTCCTGGACCCCCTCCTGTTACCATGTGGGGTCCATTTACCTGTGAGTGTGTTTCTATCTGCTCTTGGGATAGTGCTGTCCTGATGCTTTGGAAACCATCAAAAATGAACCTGAAGTCCTACCTCTTCCTACTAGTCTGCAGTAACCCTCGCTCTACCCTCTCCTGTCGGCCCTCGTGGACACGGTCCTGTTTCCTCCTGTACCTGTCGGTAACTCGTTTTGTTAAAGATTATTGTACTTGTCCTTTTATATATACACCCCTTTTCACATGTACAGCGCTATAGTAATAATGCCAGTAACCATCCTGTACTTTGTAGGCCTCTATCGCACCTCCAGACAGTGTTCTCACTTGGCAGTAATGCTAAATATATAGCGAGACCTTGGAATTGTTCAGGCTTCATCTCCTTCCATCGTCCTAGCAAAAATATTTTCAGATTGCAGAACATTTCTGCCATTAAGCCTGCGCTGAACTGTAGAGCAACAGTCGAGTCCAGTCTCCTAATAGGCCGGGGCACATTACCGCATTCCAGTCACAGGAAGACTGGACAAAAGGCGTTCCTCCAGGAAACCTAACCAGAGCTCGGGACTGAGGAAAGCGAGTGCCTTCTTGTGAAATAATGTAAAAGGGCCTGCTTTGGTATGTTTTTTTTTTTTTTTAATTTAACATAGCACTCCAACTCTAGTCCCTCATGTAATATTTATGACCCATGCGTAAAGCTAATTTGTGATTTTTGCACACCACACTTGGTTTGAATGGACCAAGCAGGTTGAGTCCCTCTGCAATGTATAATTTAGAGCTATAAAAATGCTGTGCTGCTAAGCAGAGCACCAATGATGTAATGGGTAATCGTACTCGGCTGTATGTAAGCCCTGTACATTAGTTTCTTGGCTAGGATGGCTGCTGTGATCAATTATGTATAGTCTTCTGGCTCCTTGCCTTAGTAAGGTCACATCACAGAAAGCTGACTATTCTCATTGTTCTCTCTCTCCTGTCCAGCTGCCGTTTCCCTCACAAATCTAATACCGCCATATAAAGCATAGGTTTAGTCCCCTGCCCCTCTATGCTTGTGACTAAGTCATCGTCACATGCATTGTTTTTTTTTTTTCTTCCCTGAAAAAAGCGGCAAATGATTAACAAAGTTACGTGTCATAATATAGATTTCCTGATGAGATCGTTGTGGCCCTAATTTAACAAGTGAATGTGTAGCCAGGCTATTACTGCCATAGATGTGGATTTGTGGCCCCTTATAGTGTGAATATTGTAGCTTTGTTTGCTTCTTAGGGTATGTGCACACATTGTAGATTCTGTTGCAGTTCTGCAGCAGATTTTGCCTTGCAGAACTGCAAGGGATGTACAGTACCATTCTAGTCAATGGAAATCAAACGCAGTGCACATGCAGATTTTTCCGCGCAGATTTGGTGCGGATTTAAAACTGCAGCATGTCACTTCTTTTGTGCAGAACTGCAGCTTTTTGAGACCTGCTCAATTATAGGAATCTGCAGGTCTCAAAAGGCAGGGGAAATCTGCACAAAAACTGCATTAAATCTGCAGATAAAAAAAAACAAAAAAAGCATAAAAACTGCATATTTTGACGTGCAGAAAATTCTGCAGACCAATCTGCAACGTGTGCACATACCCTCAAAGGTCCATGTAGCTTTGCATTAATTGCCCTTCCTGGTAGTGCCATCACTTCCGTCAGGCTGATCTATATATCTGCTTTTCGTCCTTGTGTGCGGAGGATGATGTAATCCTCTTCAGGCAGCATTTCTTTGTTGGCTTGGATATTACTTTAGACTTGTTTGTAGACTTCTTGTGTAGGAGTTTGCACTTGTACTTGAATAACAAGTTTAGTGACCCCTCTGATAGACTGGCCAAGCTCGTCTTGGGAACTTTAACCTACTGCAGATCTTGTTTCCAGCTACTTCTTCCTTTCCTTTTTGTTATTGCTGCCTTCCCCCTGCCCTACTGTGATCAGCATGTCTACTTAACAGATGCAAAGAAGTGGGCACCCATGGGGGGCTTTTTGATGTATGCATCTTTTAATTATAATGGTGTGTACAATGACATTAAGCTTAAAAACAGGAAAACCACATTGCTCCTTAGACATAACATCCCAATGTTTTTAGTGCATGCACCACGTGAATGGCACGTTGTTTTCCATGTGTAATAAACTCTGCATTTACTGTTTTTGAGGGCAGTGGTCACACCTGCACATTATTCGCTCCATTCCATGAGGGACGGGGACCCGTGTTCCCAAGATCGGTGGTGATCCCAGTTCTAGATTTGTTGCTTATACTTTGGTTAGGTGGTAATGATGTTCACTGGGTAACGCCTCTAAAAATCTGAAGGTTGTATGATGAAAAGTGCGTTATGCCTCCTCTAACGGATGGGCAATAACTCAGTGATTAGTGGGGTCATGGACCACTAGCACCCACTCTGGAAGAGTGGTTTTTTTTTTTATCCCCTTTACAAGATGGTGCAGCAGGTCAGGTGTAGAAACGTTGCTCCTTTCTTTCTTTGCCTGCTGGTGAAGGCCGAGTGCAGCGCTCCGCAACCTGTAGGGGATAGATGGAGCCGTAGTCCAGCATGTGACCTGCCGCTCTATTCTAACGGGCTAAAAGTGCCCCGTTATGCCAATCTGTTCAGGCTCCAGCTGTCGGATCTTCCAGTGTATTACCTATCCTGTTAATAGATGGTAATTTTGTTTTCACTTGACAACCCCATTACAAAAAAAACTTTAATACCTATGCACAGCAAAAAGCTTCTGACATCTGTTAAACTTGACCCTTGTACAGGTTCCTTGTTACCCTAGGCTATAATGGCCCTATGTGTTCCATATAATAGATCAGTGCCAAAATTGTGACCTTGGTATGAGTCTGTGTACACGTTCAGTGAGTTCATTGGGTGCTTTTTGTTGCTTGCGAATAAACTAAGCAAAACATGATGTAAAAAGGCCTAAGATGTATTTCAGACTAGTTGTATGTGGGGTGTATGAATTCTTGCTTGGGTGGTTTCAGGTTATGAATGGCAGAGCTAGGCCCCCATCCTATCCTTTGATTCATTGAGAAGTTATCCCTAATGATACTTTGCATCTTTGGGACTACAGCTGTAGTCCTAAACCCGTGTTCACTGTGGAGGAAAATGCTGGGGGGCGGGATTGTCTGAATATCTTAGAACACAGGTTATGACAACTTTGACCCCATGGCAATTTAATTTTTTTTTTTTGCACACTGTTCTTTTTTTGTGTTAAAAATCCTCACTATACCCTTGGATAAAATTCTTAAAGGATGTAGTTTCCAAAATGGGGTCACTTGTGAGGGGTTTCCACTGTTTAGGCACATCAAGGGCTCTCCAAACGCGACAAGTCAAACGGTGCTGCTTCCCTTCCGAGCCCTGCCGTGTGCCCAAACAGTAGTTTTCCT
>VIAB01000764.1:121850-139038 GCA_009801035.1 Oophaga pumilio | reverse complement strand
AAAAGGATTTTACAGGTAAGTTCTTACAAAAATCCGTCTTTCTACATTCAACCAAAATTGTGGACACATTATGGTGCCAGTTTTATTGGCTAAAACAATTTTGGTGGTGAAAATTAAATAATTTTTGTCTTCAATGGCATAATTCTGTGACACACCTGTGGTGTCAATATGATCGCTGTACCCCTAGATGAATTCATTGAGAGGTGTCATTTGTAAAATGGGGGTCACTTATGGGTGGTGTTCTGCTGTTCTGGCACCTCAGGGGGCTCTCCCTCTGGGGTCATGGCACCCGCAAACCATATCTGCACTATAAAATGGTTTTCCTCCGCTTCTGAGCTTTGCACTGTGCCTTTTAACTGTATTTCCTGATTTACATGAAGGGTATTGGCACATTCAGGAGAAATTTTACAACAAACTGAGGTCCGTTTTTTTCCCTACTAGCCCTTAGAAAACTTAGAAACTGGGGGCTAAAAACAACATTTTAGTGGTAATATAATTCTTCTTTCTTCACTGCCCAATGGTATTTAATTCTGTGAGGCACATGTGGTTGCACTATGCTCACTGCAAGCCTAGATTAATTCATTGAGGTGTAGTTAGTAAAATGAGGTCACTTATGTGGAATTTCTGCTTTTATGGCACCTCGTAGGCTCTGCCAATGTGACATGTCACTATCAAACTCTTCCAGCAAAATCTGAACTCCAATATGGCGCTGCTTCCCTTCTGATCTTTGCATAGTGCCTAAAAAGTAGTTTTCAACCACATATGGGGTATCTTGCTCAAAAGTACAACAAATTTTGAGGTTATTTTTCTCCTTTTGTCCTTGTAAAATGAAAAAAAAAAATTGGGGCTAAACCAACATTTTGGTTGGAAAAATATAAGCAGAGGCCCCTAATTTTACCATTTAAAAATGGGCAAACTTTATGGACTCTAGTATAAACCTGGTATACATTGTCTCTTCATCCCTTTCCTGGTGCGCATGGTCCTATCAGAATAACATTAAAATAAATTAACCGTCCTACTTGCGCTCTCTCACTGCGTCTTGTTCAGAATCCAACAGCTGATTTTCTTGTAAGCAGTGCGCAGCAGTGATGTCATGCGTTGCTTACAAGCAGAGCACAGCTTCTGGAATACTCGCTGCTCTCCACGCCAGGACTATGCATGGAGAGCAGTGAGTATTAATTGCTCTTTAGTAGTGGGCACAGTAGCATCAGCTGCTGGCTACCTGCAGCAGCCGGGCTTTCACGTGTGCCCACTACTAAAGGGAATGAATATTCACTGTTCTCCACGCCCATGGGAGTGGAGGGCAGTGAATATTCATTCTCAAGTAGCGGGCACACGTGAGATACTGTCTGCTATTAAAGAGAAATGAATATTTGCTGCCAGCGCTGTGAATATTCATTTTCTCTTTAGCAACGGGCACGAGTTAGCCACAGCAGCTGCCTCCTGTAACCTGCTGCTCTCCCTTCATCTTGTGGGACCCTCACTCGAGTTTAAGCCCAAGGAGGCTTTTTCAGCATAAAAATTGTGCTGAAATTATTATACTTGAGTATATACGGTAATTTCTGCGTACTCAGGAGAATTTGCACAACTAATTTTGATGTCCAATATCTCCTGTTATCCTTATGAAAATAAAAAATTTGGGTCTAAAGTAAAATTTTTGTTCAAAGGTAAAATGTTTATTTTATTTTTTTTGTCCTTCCACTTTGCATTAATTCTTGTGACTTACCTTAAGTGTTGTTAAAATTCTTGAATGAAGTTTTGAGGGGTGCAGTATCTAGGATGGTGACACTTTTGGATATTTTCTCTCATATAGGCCCCTTAGTCACTTCAAATATTATGTAGTCCCTAAAAAAAAAGTAAATTTTGTTGTAAAAATTAGAAATTGCTTATCAACTTTTAACTTTAAAAAAAAAAAAAAAGTTAAAAAAACGATGCCGATGTCAAGTACACATTTGGGAAATGTCCAAGTAGTGAACAACTTCTTTACTAACAACTTCTTCTCATACCCCTTACTTGGCCCCCATAATATAACGCTTATACTCTTCCATCCCGGGGCTCCCGTGTTGCTGTTGTCGCATGACGCCGGCGCCTAATCAGCGATTGTGTCACTGTCAGTGCCTACTGTCGAATTGAGCAGGAAGAGGAGGTCCAGATGCAGCCCGGACCAATTACTCATGTTCGATTTGTCCGAAAGGCGGGGACAATGACACGTGCGCTGATTAGGCGCTGCCATCATGTGTCACAGGAGGCGTGTATAAGCTTTAATATTTTATGAGGGCCATACGGTTTAATCAAGAAGGGGATTGTGCTAGTAGTGGAAAACCCCTTTAAACCAGAGAGTTGTCATAAAATAGTTACAGGGTATAAGAATTAAAAGTTTGAAAGTCGCAACATTTTCTCCAAATGTTTTTTTTCTTCCACAAATAAAAGCAAGTCCTATTGAAGAAATTTAACCACTATCATAGAGTACAATGTGTCACAAAAACAATCTCCGACGTGGGATCTGACAGGTTTTAGGGGGGCTGATGAATTAAGTACAGGGGCCTGACTATCAGATTGGCTAACCTTATGTCCCATCATGGCTCATGAGTGAATGTCAGCAAGCTGGTAAATGAGAGCGGAGTGACTGGTATATACTGGTACTGCTCACTAAATTAGAATTTCATCAAAAAGTTAATTTGTTTCAGTTCAATACAAAAAAGTGAAACTCATAATAGTCATTACACACAGAGTGATCGATTTCACGTGTTTATTTCTGTTAATGTTGATGATTATGGCTTACAGCCAATAAAAACCCAAGTCATTATCTCAGTAAATTAGAATACTTTATAACACCAGCTTGAAAAAATAATTTTAAAATCCTGAAATGTTGTCCTACTGAAATGTATGTTCAGTAAATGCACTCAATACTTGGTTGGGGCTCCTTTGGCATCAATTAGTGCATCGATGTGGCATGGAGGTGATCAGCCTGTGCACTGCTGAGGGGTTATGGAAGCCCAGGTTGCTTTGATAGCAGCCTTCAGCTCGTCTGCATTGTTGGGTCTGGTGTTATCTTCCTCTGACAATACCCCATACTATGGGGTTAAGATCAGGAGAATTTGCTGGCCAATCAAGCACAGTGATACTTTTGTGTGTACACCAGGTATTGGTACTTATGGCAGTGTGGACAGGGGCCAAGTTCTGCTGGAGAATGACATTTCCATCTCCAAAAAGCTTGTCGGCAGAGGGATGCGCTCTAAAATGTCCGGTAGACGGCTGTGCTGACTTTGGTCTTGATAAAACACAGTGGACCTACACCAGCAGATGACATGGCTGCCCAAACCATCACTGATTGTGGAAACTTCACACTAGACCTCCAGCAGCTTGGATTGTGGCCTCCACTCTTCCTCCAGACTCTTGTACCTTGATTTCCAAATGTAATGCAAAATTTACTTTCATTTGAAAACAACACCTTGGACCACTGACAACAGTCCAGTTCTTCTCCTTGGCACAGGGAAGACGCTTCTGGCGTTGTCTATTGGTCATGAGTGGCTGACACAAGGAATGTGACACTTGTAGCCCATGTCCTGGATACATCTGTGTGTGGTGGCTCTTGAAGCAATGACTCCAGCAGCAGTCCACTCCTTGTGAATCTCCCCCAAATTTTTGAATGGCCTTTACTTAACAATCCTTCCAAGGCTGCGGTTATCCCGGTTGCTTGTGCACCTTTTTCTACCACACTTTTTCCTTCCACTCAACTTTCCATTAATAAGCTTGGATACAGCACTCTGTGAACAGCCGGCTTCTTTAGCAATGACCTTTTGTGGCTTACCCTCCTTGTGGAGGGTGTCGGTGACCGCCTTCTGGACATCTGTCAAGTCAGCAGCAGTCTTCCCCATGATTGTGGAGCTACTGAAACAGACTGAGACCTTTTTTAAATGCTTAGGAAGCCTTTGCAGGTGTGTTTTGTTGTTCTAATTACTGAACTAATGACTTTTGGGTTTTCATTGGCTGTAAGCCATAATCAACATTAACAGAAATAAACACTTGACATCACTGTTTGACTCTGAGTCTCTTTTTGTATTGAAGAGCCGAAATTAACTTATTGATTTTGTAATTTAGTGATGGGCACTTGTAGTTGAACAGTGCTTGTTAATGACCTTAGGCTGTGGTTCCACGGTCCGGAACCACAGCGCATTTGACGGAGCGGAAATTCCGCTCCGTCTAAGCCCCGCCCCCTTTTTGACGCGCGCTCTTTCCGGATATGTTCAGGACACCTCCGGAACACATCCGGAAAGAACGCAGGGCTTCATAGCCCTGTGTTATTTCCGTTGCGGCGACGCAGCGTCGCCGCAACGGGCTAGGACATGCTGCGGTCTGAAAAGACGCGCCACATGTCCGGAAACGCAGGTCTTCCGCCTGCGTATTTTTACGCATAGTGGAGACGGGATTTCTTGAAATCCCCTCCACTATGCTGTAACATCTGGACGCTGCGTGTTTGACGCTGCGCCAACGCACAGCGTCAAACACGCAGCATTTCCTGAAGCATTCCGGATCGTGAAACTCACCCTTAATCCGGCCATAAGGCAATGTTCAGACTGGTGCATTTCAGTGACCTGCAGGTATCACCACCCAAATAAACAACTGTTTGAGACCCTAAGGCTGTACGTTTGGGTGAGGGCACCCACTGGCGGCCAGCCCACAAAACACGAATGTGAAATTTTAAGGCATGGTGTACAAAGATTCCCCGTGTCCTAATGAAGCGTTCTCCCAAATGCATCGGGGTTGGATCTTGGTTATGGGAATTCACTGTTTGTGGTTGATGCTTTTCAGCCAGATAAAACACACTGGTAACCTAGTATTCCTGTATGTTTCTGTGTAGCATATGATAGCCATTGTCTTGTACAGTGTACTATTACATCTTTATCTTGAAACCTTTAGAAAAAGCAAATGTAAACTCCTTGTGTAACCCGAGGTCTTGATAGGACATTGTTTCATGCCATCCACAATGTGTTCTTGAAGCCAGCCTGTCAGTTCGTATTGTACAGGCCCTTTGCCGCATCTCTCCCCCACCATGAATAAGCTGTTCTGCTTTATTCAAAAGCTGCATTGAGTGAGGTAATAGGATCCAGGCCTTGATGTGAAGAGCAACACGATCCAGCGTTGTGCTTCAGAGAGAGGGGGTGGTTTGAGTACAGAAGCCGAACCTCAAACTGGGGGATGGGAAGATTAAAGAATGGTCGGAGGAAGAAAGCGATATTATGTCACCACCTGTATTGCTGCACCCACAGTTTACATGCATCCTTTAATCTGTGCAGCATTCACCTTGTGTAGAGAAGCAAATAAACTTTTTTTCAGATGAAACCCTGGGTCTTCTATGTACCCTCACTTACTCTAGTAGTGTATGTTATATTCAATAAAAGGTTTGCCGTTTGACATTTTGCTTCATGATTCATTCTTCTGTTCACTTCTGCCGGTTATATATTTTTTCTTCCTCGGACATCATATAGACTGGACCTATAGTTTTATTGGTCCTTGTGCATCCATTGTAAATGATCCATGAGACTGAGCGTGTCCTATTTTTGTCCGTATTGTGAATCAAACTCTGCCTCTAAAGTCTATGGGGATCGGCATACATCTAATGAAACCCTGTATACTTCAGACCTCCATTCACTTTTCACTGGTTCACTTATCCATTGACTTTTGATAGTAAAAGTAAACACGTATGTGTGAATGTAGCCTTAGTATGTCCCCAACTTTTTATTCAAGTTCTTTTGATGTCCTGCAGCTTCATATACAGACATTCTTAAAGGGATTGTCTGCCTCTCAGGCAACCCCTTCTCAATTCCTTTCCCCCCTTCCCCCAGTAAAAGATTTATACTCACCGCTTGTGCCATTCTAGCGGTGTCTTCACTAGCTCTCCCCGAGGCTCGCATGACAAACTAATCTGCGCCTCCTTCGCTCTCCCCCTCCTGCGCACACTTAAAACATCGGAGGAAGTGAGAGCAGCTGCAGCTAACACTTTTTCTGGATGTCATACAGCCGTAGGAGAGGAGATTTCAGTTCCTGCCGATTGGCTGCAGGGTTAGCGTGACATAATGTTGCGCAAGCCCTGTGAGTCAGTGTCGGCACTAGAGGTGATTATAAAGTAGTGGACAACCCCTTTAATTTTTTTTTTTCCTATCATGGTGAAATCAATTCTTGTGTTCACATGAAGGCTTTATATCCACACAAAAATAAAATGGAACCATGCATTAGTCTTGTCTGTTCAACAGTGCTAGTTTTTAGGGCAGATAGCTCATGGACCTGTCTGGGATGTTGCTGACTGTGTGGATTTGCAGACTTGTTTTGTCCAAGAGATGTGAAATTTGTGAGCGTGGCCTTGGCTTGAGTTCATATTGCACAGAGGCATGGGATAGTTCAAAAAGTGTATCAGAAGTATCCAGTTTTGTTAGTGAAGCCTACAAAGCATCTTTCGGTCTGTCAAGTCAATGTTACTCTACCAGCCTCCCCATTGCAGCATAATAGGGTTTAGATAATTAGAGGGCCTCAAGGATAATTCTCAGAAGATTGCAGAAGGCCAAATGTTGTCCCTATCTTCAAGAAAGGAAAAATGGCGCTGGGAAATTACAGGCCAGTAAGCCTTACTGCAATACCAGGAAAGATATTTGAACAAATAATTAAACTTAATGTATGTAAGTACTTGCATAAGAATACAGTAATTTACCTGAGCCTGCATGGGTTTGTAGCAAACAAGTCATGCCAGACTAATCTAATTCCTACTGTAATGGAATCACTGACTGGGTGGATCAGGGAAATGCTGTAGATATAGTATATCTCAACTTCAGCAAAGCATTAAATAAAGTATCTCCTATCCTCCTATCATCTGGAATACTGTGTCCAGTTCTGGACAACACATTAAAAGACATTGAAAAACTGGAGCAAGTTCAGACGAGCTACCAGGATGGTGAGCGGACTGCAACGCATGTTCCACGAGGAACGGTTACAGGATCTGGGAATGTTTAGCTTGCAAAAAAGGCTTAAGTCTAGGAGTCATAATAGCTGTGTACAAATATCTGAAGGGATGTCAGTGTAGCGAGATCATCCTTGTTCTCATTTGCACATGGAAACACAGAAGCAATGAAATGAAACTGAAAGGGAGAAGATACAAATTAGATATTAGAGAAGAGTTTTTGACAGTGAGGGTGATCAGTGAGTGGAGCAGGCTGCCACGAGAGGTGGTGAGTTCTCCCTCAATGGAAGTCTTCAAACAGAGGCTGGACAGACATCTGTCTGTCTAACACGGTACGAAGATACACATCTTTCCTATATGAGATGGTTTAGTGACTCCTTCATTTAGCAGTGGGTTGGACACCATGATCATTTAGGTTCCTTCCAACTTAACCTTCTATGATGGATATACTAGCTTTCTCATTCCCCACAATCGTTCCATGTAAATGTTTTGGCGATCTATCAAATGTTTCGCTGTGTGATCGTGTCATAGAGCAGCATTATTGGTTACATCTGTTTCTTTGAGATTCCAGAAGGCCTACAAAAATGTGGTGAGCCTAAAGGTACTGCCACACTAAACAACATCGCTAACGGGATCGCTAAAAAACGTCACTATTTAGCGATCCCGTTAGCGATGTTGTTGTGTGCGGCATCTGTCAGCGACGAGCTCCCTGCTGAGATCCTGCTGTGATCTCGCTCGTCGCTGACATCGTTCCGGACCCTATTTTATCGTCGGCGCTCCCGCTGGGTAAGTATTATCGCTAAGTGTGGCACCTTTTCTTAGCGATTTAGCGGTACTTTTGTACCGCTAAAGTCGTTAAGGAGATCGCTAACCGCGATAGCGTCCTTAACGATATCGCTAAGTTAAGCCGCACTTAGCGATGTATAAACAATCCCGCTAGCGATCGCATTAGTATGCGTCGTTATCGCTATTGCTAGCGGGATTGTTTAGTGTGGCAGTACCTTAATCCTGTATTGGGAGCAGTGTCTGAGCCCCATGTTTGCTTGGTATTTAGACCCGTGCCTTGTACAGCAGCCCAGCAGGTCTAATCTTCTAGTTCATTAATGATCAGTGTGTCTCAACCATTACATATTATATTTTATATTAAAATGTGTACATTGCGTGGATAGGAGAATGCATCCTATGTTCTTTCCAGATGGATTTTACTTCTATAAGGATGGAGATGGGAGTGAGACTGACTTATCCCATATATCTGTAGTGAAGACAAATGTGTCTGAGGAGCTGTGGTCTGAATGACTTGTCAGAATATCTTTGGATACTGTTATTCCTTGTGATGTATCTTCTGGTCCCTCTCCCATGAACTTGCAGGCAGCGGATGGCAGGCTGCCATACAGTTGTGTTTCCACAGGTCGCGATACATGTTCAGTGTCTAACATGGGAGTAGGTTTTTACACCGTGGAGCCTACACACTCGCACACTATTTGTTTTTCTGGTCTATTTTCGGTAGCCTGTGTGGAAACACGCTAGGCAGCAATTCCCCACATTTTTCAGTAATTGACTCCAGTCAGGCCTTTGCATGCCTGACGGAATTTTTTTCTTTTTCCGAAGTTCTTCTGTGGATTGCGTTAAAGC
Source organism: Oophaga pumilio (assembly GCA_009801035.1). NCBI lineage: Eukaryota > Metazoa > Chordata > Amphibia > Anura > Dendrobatidae > Oophaga > Oophaga pumilio. The sequence goes on along the minus strand of VIAB01000764.1, from coordinate 130,454 downwards.
AAAAACACATTTTCTCCTGACAGAGGTTTATTCATTATGCCGCACCTCTGGTGCAAGTGATCTGGAGGCCGCATGATGTTTCCTAGAGTAAATCTAAACCGTCTTTACTTTTGGGGTGGAATAATGACTATGGTTTGTAGATTGGGCCTAACGGAATCAAAAAAAGTTCATATTAGGGTTGTCCAAGTAATTTCTACAAGTGACTAAAAAAGGTGTTAATTTTTTTTTTTCTTTCTCCAATATACATTTACAAGGAGCAGAACCTTTCAACTCCAGAAACACTATGCAGCTGCTGATTATAAGGGTAATCTGCAGGTAAATAACACTTAAATCATATGTCAGGCTTACTGAAGATGTGGCCACAGGGGGAAAAAAAAACTCTTTTCTCTCTGCGGCTGCTCACCTCGCCATCGGGGAGGCGCGTAGAGCAACCCCTTCATAACGTATGATGTGCAGTTAAGTCATATCCCTGCCTCTGCGGGTTCGCACACAGCCCACAACTTTCCCCACAGATGATGGCTGATTAAATCAGCCATCATATGCCTTTATCAGCCGTGGGAGGAGCGCAGCTTTGCTCGCAGCGGTCGCCTGTTAAATCCCGCTGGCTGAGATTGACATAATTCCACAAACTCATCAGTGCTCCCGTAACATGACTGCGGGCTGCTGAAAGGTTGCCATGAATGTTTGGGGGTCTCCTGAAGACCTCTGTGCTTATGACGATTCTCCTTGATTTTCACTATACACATCAGGTGCTGTAGCGCTGCTGTATAGCAAGAGATTGGACTATCGCAGCTTCAAGTCCCTGAAGATGACAATTAAATACTGTAAAAAAAAAAAAAAAAAAATTGAAAGCACAACTTAAGTTACTCCCATTAAAAATAAATAAAAAAAAAGCACACTTGGTATTGCTGCACTAGTAATTCCAATCTATCAAAATATCAAGTAAATTAGATCAGTAAACTGCATAAAAAAAAAAGTTCTAGGTTTCAAATTTTTTTTCTGAGGCCCCACAACGTTGCAATTAGAAGCAAAACATTGCTTTTAGCCTAGAATAGTATTAACCAAAGACAGAAATATAATGATTAAATGATTACCCCACAGTAAATAGCACAGTGCATAAAAATAATATACGGTACTTAGTTTTTTGATCAAATAAAACTAAAAGCCTTTTTTTTTTTTTTTCTCCCTGTTAAGTGACCTAGTGTGTGCGCTTACACGCTACATGCACACCAGTTTATATCCCAGTTCATACCTTTTTGTTTATATTTATACCATTTTGGGGAGAAAAAAAACGTACACTCCGGGCGCAAAAAAAATAAAGTCCTCAGACTGCCCCATATCCCTAAAAATGAAAGCGTTGCAGGTCCTGGAGAATTACGACACACGCAAAGGTGAATGTGAATATTTTTTTTTTTTTTTTAACCACTTAATCACATAAAAAAAAAATCTGTTTGCTAGCTGCATAATGTAGTGCTGATTTTAGGCTCTCTTCTTTAAGTGGAGGTGAATCTGTGCTGTGCTTTATGCTCAGTAGTGAAATGGAAGAAAAACCGAAAGCGAGAGATGAAAATTGCCCTGGTGTTAACGGGTATTCCCATCTCCAAGATCCAATATTCCAATATGTAATAGAAGCTGTGAAAATAATAATTATAGTCAAAATCCCCCACTTAAATATGTAGTATAGTTTATCTGATGCGCAATGTTTTTCGTACAGGCATTGGAGGACCTTAGCTAGTTTGTGGTCGGTAACCATGGATACCACCTAACTGTCACTATATCATTGGCTGTAACCATGGTTACCACCTAAGGTGCTGCAATGCCTGCACATGAGAAAAGACACAGCGAATCAGAAAAACTTCACTACATTTCCAAGTTGGGGGTATGTGCTAATATTACAGATACTACATATTGGTGTAGGATCTCGGAGATGAAAATGCCCCTATTTTAGATGTAAAATAAAAAATGTCCAGCACACTTCAGTTTCCTATAAAAAGCACACCCAAAGGACTCTTTTGGTGCGTGCAGACGATCCGGAAGTGGCAGCACTTTGGACGCAGCGCATGTTTGCCGCATCCAAAGCGCTGCCATCTATTAAACGCAAGTGTATCCGCGTGTGCTCACTGAACCGTGTGCGTTCACCATGTCCAGTACATCGTATAGGTGAAATTAGCGTCTCCGCAAGAGAAATTGACATGCGGTCTGGAAACACGCACCACATGTCCGTCTCCACGGGTGAGCCACAGGCGTCTGGATGCATAGTGGGCATGGGATTTCTGTAACGTCGGGACGCGGCTTGGACACTGCACAAGTACGCAGTGTCCAACCCGCACATACCCTGCAGCATCTGCGATAGGCTTGAACATTTAGGTACAGGAACGCCTAACGGAGGCTCCAGCATTGGGGCGCACATGATTGATCAGTAAAACCGAAACTTTAAAAGGAGTCTGTCAACCCAGATCTCCACTTACACAGTCATACAGAGGTCTTGGACCCTATAGAAATCACCTCTATAAAATAGTTTTTGGGACAGCTGCATATGCAAAGCAGGATGAGCGCACCCAGGCTTAAGGGTATGCCACACTAAACAGCGTCGCTAACGAGATCGCTAAAATACGTCACTATTTAGCGATCTCGTTCGTGACTCTAACGTGTGTGGCATGTAGCAACGACGTGGCCCCTGCTGTGATCTCGCTGATCATTCACTAGAATTCTGGACCGTATTTAGATAGTTGGCGTCCCGCTGGTGAGCCTATATCGCTGTGTCTGGCACCTTTTGTGAGCGATGTGCGCTGTTTTTTACATCGCAATGACCGTTAAAGTCGTTAATGAGATCACTAACCGCTTTTGAGTCGTTAACGAGATCGCTAAGTGTGGCAGCTACTAGAGACATTAAAACGATCACAAAAACGATCTCATTAGCTTGCGTCGTTATTGAGATCGCTAACGAGATCACTAAGTGTGGCAGTACCTTTACTGAGCACGCTCACAGCAGGTACTGCTCGCTCTGGGAGGTGTGCGACATGGTGATTCAGGAGGTGACGTGTGCATTGAGCTCTTAACCAAAATCCCTTGGGTGTTTTGTCTGTGTGCTAGTCATGAAAAATGATTGTCGGAATGAGGCCTAACGCCATCCTTTGTTTTCAAGAGACCCCCATTCACATCAGATTGTTGGCAGATTGGGGCCATTTTAATCAAGTGGGGGTTTTTTTTTAGTCTGTTTCCAGTGCATTCATTAACTTTCTGCCAGCCTTTTGTGAAGCTGAAACCGCACACGTCCATAGGATCAACTAAATGTGTTACCTACGCTTCCTAGGTACATTTTCCAATTTTGGGCTAGATTTTTTTTTTTTTTTTTTTTGGTGACATTTTGCAAGGTTAATCATCACTATGCACTCTTGGGTTATTTGGCTTCTCCTCTTGCTGCTGTGGTGTAAGAAAAGAAAGATAATGAAATTAATTTTCACAGATCACAAGACTGATGGCCTTCCAGTTGCCAGGATACTGAACCAGAATAAGCCAAGACCTCTGCAATCCTTTCTGCGTGCGAAGCATCCGCTGCTCACTAATATGTCTTCTGCTGAACGGTGTCAGGGCAAGGGAGATGGTGTGTTTCTCACCCAGAGAGATATGCGTGTTCAGGCCCCAGCTTTATTCTGAATGGCTAGCTCTGTAACACGGCTGTCGCGCCTCCTTGTTGGAGCTGTTGTAACCGCTGGTCCCTGGCTTCAGCTGCAGAGACGGTCCATGTATGTTACACACCGTGGTTCATGTATGTTACACACCGTGGTGCATGTAAACTGCGCAGCTTTGGGGTCTGATTTCCTGCAGTGTTCAGTGCGTGGGGGATTTGAGCAGGCGAGCTCGTGAGAACCGGGATCTCTGCACACAAAATTGCCTCATTTAAATTCCAAGGTCGCTCTGGGAGGTTTTCAGAGGAAATGTGAACCAGTCTTATCTAATGAAAATGATACTGGAGATTTTCATGTTGGTTTTTGGGGCAGCTTTCATGCTCAAAATCTGTGCTGCATGTTCACGTGAAGCCAGGCAGAAATTGAATGAGCGCTCTGTGGCTCTTGGCTACTCTACTTGTATAACAACGGTTTAAGCTTTTTTGTATTTTGTTTTTTTAGGGTGGCATGTATTTGCCCTACAGCATCAATCAACATTTTTGCATTAGTATAGAAGAATTTTTTTTCCTTTAGACAAATATAGAATTTTTTTTTTTTTTTTTTGCACTAATAAGGATCTTATATATTTGTTTTTTATTGTCTTTTATAGCTTGGACTTAAATTATGTAAATGGATGAAATTCTGTATTCAATATTAGGTTGCCGAAGGTGTTCACAGAACAATTGTAGCACGTAAATTTGCAGTGAAGGCTATTTGGAGAAGTAGTCATCTTGAACGGTCCCATGTCCCTCCCAAGTTTTTTGCCGTGTAGCAAAGGCATTACCGAGGTTGGGCTATATACCGCTTTTATGAAGGGTGAGGTGCTTGGTCTATACAATATTTTAGGTCACTGGTGCGTGTCACATTAACATGATCGCCCAGATAGTGTCCAATAGTGCATCTTGGTGCCATCTCTCCCACCCAATATCATGTGGATGGCCGGCTACTTGTCCTCACCTGGGGAAACGCATGATTGGTCAGGTCACCTGCTTCCAATAATAATCTATAATCGCAGAACAATCATATCTGCAATCGTTATGCACTTGGAAGTGTGAGCTGCCTGTCTGACCAGGTTATTACACGACCATTGATCGACAGTCGTGTAATCGACTGCTGCCGAGATGTATAAATGCACCTTTGCCCAATATTCCTGCTTCCAACAAAACCATTTTAATGCGCGGAGTAATATATCCCATGAAGGGTTTACAAGAATATGTGTTGGGGGTTTAGTGGCTGATTTGGTGTATTTAACGTGTGTCCTGTTATATGGCTTTTCCTTTCTGCCAAACTCCCAAGAATCAAATAAGTTTTATTTTTTATTTTTCCTTCGGAGGTCCATTATTCCAACGCCCGTTGAAGAAAGATTAACGAATGGTATAAACTGCTGCTACAAAATGTATTAGTGCTGATGGTAATTGTGCTCTTTGATCCACACGGTTAAAAAAGGAAAAGGTATTTATTTAGCTGAAAATGAGAACAGTCACCGTCCCAGTGCCAACCACCTATTGATTCATGATCCGTCTCTGCCCGCCTTGGCCGTATGGCAGGTAGACTTGTGATTATGCCGCCCACTTTAATACTAGTGAGATGATGCATCTTTAAACAAGAAATTGCTGACTGATCGTAATCCGCTTTCAAGAGCATTAAAGGGATCAATAATACAACCTTATGATATCGCTTCCCGTAACAGGCACACTCCATGATTGCTTCATGGTAAATAGGACGGTGTCGCCACACGCTGGGACTCTGCCACATGCCAATAATGTGGACACTATGGATATGAAAGCAGTTTTGTTTTGTTTATTTTGGTTTCCAAGTCTTGATGTTTATACTTTAGCTAATAGCGAGAAATTATGAGGATTTGTTTGATTTGTCTCTTGGGTAAGAAAATCTGAAGGAAACTGCTCTTAAATCGTGCAGTTCTCTCATGGAGCTTTTATTCAGGGGCTTTAATAGTCTTATGAGATCCTAAATTTAATGCTAACTTTTTTTTCTTTAAAACACTATGGGTAACTTTGCATATGTGATATTCTGTCTGCATTTTACGTTTTTCTCCTATACACATCCATATTTTTTTATTCATAGCATAGTCTCTATTTAGTCAGCAAATGCTGTACAGAGATTGTCGCCGTTCTCAAATAATTTCCTCATATCTTGCTTTCATCATAAGCCCGTTTAGTATGTTTTTTTTCTTTGAGAGGGAACAGAAGCACTAGGTGCCGCACACAGACATGGGCAGAGCATAGACTCCATGCATATGTTGTCATTGGGCTACAGTCACATCTGTTTTCATTTTTTTTTTTTACTTCCGTATAAAACAGACCATTTTTCTCCCATCTCATCCGTGTTGTATCAGACTTGCATCCATCTTTTTTTTTTCTCAGCTGTTTTAAAAACTGGAGCTGAAGGGGTTGTACTTTCTGGATAAGGTTAAAAAAAAAATTATCTTCAGGTTTTCATGTTTAATGGCCAAAAATGATCCAGTATACGGATGAACACGGAATGCTCCGAATCTCATTGTATCTAACTCACTGATCCTTCTGTAAATCGAGTGTTTATTGAGAAGTGAAACTATGGGTCTGGGTGCCGTACTCTTTCTGGTTTGTTTTTTGACAGCACATGGACGTGTGTAACAGATATGTGAATACAGCCTTGGTCAGATCAAAAAGCAGGACTGTATCTTGCTGTGTATTTTATGCTATTCATGTATACTTGCAACTATATACAGTGCCTGTGTCTCCCTTTATAATCCAACACAGGAAGAGGAGACTTCAGCGATCCACCATCAGCCGGACTTCAGCCTCCTGTGATTGACTGCAGCTTTTCAGGTGATTTCAGCAGTGTGTCTTCAGAAAAGCGTCTGACTGCTGTAGCCAATCACAGGTTGCAGTAATCCTGCTGATCAGCGATGTCTCCTTTTCCTCAGTCCTTGCAGGCCGTGGAGCAACCCGCACTAGATCCACATAGGAACTGGTAGATGAGTATCACTTGTTTGTGGGGGGTGGAGAATTTTTATTTCCCAGCTAAAAGTCCCTGGGGAACTTCTGAGATTATTCTAAAAGTTTCCATGTAAGATCTATTTCTTACATTGGAGTGTGGTAGTTGTTCTGCACCATGTGCATGCATTTCTGTTAGCCATGTTGCATTGATTGCAGAGATTGTCCTTGGTGGGCAATTCCAGGGCCCCAGCACTGAAAGCACCCTCATCCCTTTATCTCCTCCACCTTATTTTCTAATAGTTCTTTTCCTGATTTGTACATTGACTTAATTTATTTGTTTTACTCAGTCATAGCGCCAACCGACATTGTTTGCACGGTCCCCATTGGGCCTCACAACCTAGATATCGGCTTGTCTTTGAAGTGTAGGAAGAAACCCAGGCAAGCACAGGGAGAGCATAAAAACTCCTTGCCGATGTCCTTGGTGGGATTTCAACCCAAGGACCCCAGAGCTGCAAGGCTGCAGTGCTAACCATTGAGCCACCGTACTGCCCCCATTAGAAGTATTTTATCAGGCAATATGCTAACCTAACTGTGACCATTCTTAGTGTTACACTTGGCACTTTATGTAAAGTCAATTAAACTTGAAATTTAAGTTCCCACATATTGTCAGCAGATTTTTGACCCAAATTGTCAAGTTTCAACCTGTTTTTTTATGGCCAGATAACGTAGCACATGTGGTGACTGCAGACGGTTTACGGCTCTCATGATTATGTGGTATATTCAGCTTTTTAGGTGTTATAACATTTCAGCTGACGAGGACGAGCACATGAGCTCTATAAGCGGCACTTCTAGTACCATATCTTTTTTTTTTCTCCTATTAGTTGCTAAGCAATAACGTAACTCTTTTTATAAACCAATGAATTGATGTGTGAATGCGGTCATTGGCACTGCATGTCGTGTGTAAATGGGAATCTGGAAATGTGGACCGTTCTGTGGCCTGTATGTGTGTAAAACGATCTCCATGACCTGATCATGAAAACTGGTAACTTCTCATTCTGTAGTCTGAATCCTTATCAGAAATGGCTTTCTTTTCCTTAGAACTGAGCCTATATCTGTTTTTTTTTCATTGCACCTGTGATTTGATCCCCCATGCGGCAGATACATCTCATTTGATAGAGATGTTGCATTGAGTGTTGTGGAGAACAACGTCTGGTGATCCCTTATTCTGATCACTCAGCGGTTATACTAGACCGTGGTATAGGACTTTAATGATTACACATTGCGGGTCTTGTGACCTAAACTAACATTTATATTTAATTTGAGGATGTAGGTTCAGGTCCGGAGCCGTATAGTCAGTCCGTGTACGGACCGTGTATTCAGACATGTGAATAGGGTCATTCTCTCATGTTCAATGCAATCCGTATTAAGAGCTGTTCTGGATTATACTATTGGACACATTTGCGGACTGCATGAGGGCCTTTGTAGTAAGTCTCATGCAATAATGTGGGCCATCAATATAGGCTGTGGATTGGACCCAAGGGCACCTTCAGGCTTCAGTTTTTATACAGCTTTTCTTAGAAAAGTGCAGCACCAGGCAAATGAGGCCTACAGAAAAACTTAAGTCTCTAGCATGTGTGTATGTGGTATGTGTGTACACACTTCTGTGGTAGCCTCTTCCACTCTATCACCCTCACTGTCATTTTTTTTTTCTAGTATCTAATCCGTATCTTCTCCCTTTCCATTTCATTCCATATGCAGATGAGAATAAGAATGATCCCTCTACACTGTCTTCCCTTCAGATATTTGTAGACAGCTATTAAGCCTGCTCTTAGCCTCCTTTTTTGCAATCAAAACATTTCTAGATCCTTTAACCGCTCCTTGTAGGACATACTTTGCAGTCCGCTTACCATCCTGGTAGCACTTCTTTGAACTTGCTCCAATTTTTCAATGTCCTTTTTTTTTTTAACCCCTTCATGACCCAGCCTATTTTGACCTAA
>VIAB01000764.1:100973-115970 GCA_009801035.1 Oophaga pumilio | reverse complement strand
TGACGCCTACGTGGCGTCATGGGTCGGGAAGGGGTTAAATGTGGTGCCCAGAACTGGACACAGTACTCCAGATGAGGTCTGGCCAAGGAGGATAATACATCCTAGAACTGTTTGCCTTTTTTGCTGCTGCATCACACTGTTGACTCATGTGCAGTCTGTGATCAAGTCTTTTTCATACGTGCTGTTGCTTAGTTCTATTCCTCCCATTCTGTAGATGTAATTTGTTTTTCTTGCCCAGATGTATAATCTTGCATTTCTCCCTGTGAAATACCATTCTTTTAGAAGCTGACCATTGTTCAAGCTTATCTAGATCCTTCTGACTCTTCTGTCTTCTCTAGTGTTGGCTATTCCTCCTAGCTTTGTTTCGTCAGCAAATTTGTTCAAGTTTACCTTCAGTTCCCTTATCTAGATTATTTATAAAAATGTTGACCACTGGGACCAGGACAGAACGTTGTAATAGCCCATTTGCAACACTTCCAATAGGATATGCAACCATTTATTACCGTGGAGTGCGATCACTGAGCCAGTTATGAATTCACCTAACCGTAGCCTTGTCAATCCCTTACTTGGTCATTTTTTCAATAAGGATAGTATGAGCTACTTTATTAAATGCTTTGCTGAAGTTGAGATATACTATATCTACTACTGCATTTCCCTGATCCACCCAGTCAGTGATTCCATCACCGTAGGAATTAGATTAGTCTGGCATGACTTGTCTGCTACAAACCCATGCAGGCTCTAGTTAATTACTGTATGCTTGTCAAAGTACTTGCATACATGCTGTTTAATGATTTGTTCAAAGATCTTTCCTGGTATAGAAGGCTCAAAGGCCTGAAACTTCCTGGCTCCATCTTCTTCCCTTCAGTTGTCTCATCTTCATTAATAAGTGAAATCAAAAGGACTTGTACAAATAAGCAACTGCAATTTTCCACTAATAAAGATAGTAAGTTCTGTTGTGTGCAGCTGGAAGCCTAGTTTACAGGCCCCCTGCTTTATCTGTCAGAGCGGCCTGTTACCTAGGCAGGGAGCGCACGCCGCTCTGCCTTGGTGCCTGCGAGTGCATCTATGAAGATGGCTGGAACCAGAAGCCTCCATTCAGACTGCAGTTGCAGCCATGCTGCCTGTCCGAGCTGTCAATCTTCAGGAGCGTACCTCCCCTGGCAACAGGAAGCCAAGAGGCAGCGGAGTGGTGCAATCCTGAATAAAGAACCCTTTTAAGAAAATGTTGTTGTGCCCCAGCCATTACTCACTTGTGGGTAATTCCATCACTGAGAAATCCTAGTCTTCAGGGATTTTAGCGAGTAGTCGTGCTGTGGTTTTGTTTAATCGCTGTAGTTCAGAGTCTGGATGTAACTTTATTTGGTCTTGGTTCCTCTTAGTGGAAATGTTGCAGCAGTTACCTGCAGACTGTATTTATCATGTGTACAGTGTGACAGATACCCTCATCTTAGTCCTACTGAAGAAGCCTCGCAGGGTTGGCCATCACTCTCTTCTTCCACAGCAGTGTTTTCCAATCTGAGCCCTGCAGAGAATATAATGTAGTTGTTAACCACGTGCAATGTCTTGTGACCTAGTAGAGAGCTGGAATTTGCAGCCCTATTTCATCATACTCCTCCAGTCATTCTCTCCTCCCTGTCAAACAGGTCTGTTAAGCACAGAGCCTAGTTATGCAGTGCAGATGTCTGGGGAGAGGGGGAGGTTGGGATTGAAATGCCTCCACGCAATTTTCCCATGGGTGGAGTCTGACCTTAATAAGATTATCTACTTGCCATATTGCTGGCAGTCCTTGTGTTCGTGTGTATTGTTCTTGTCGTTGTCCCCCATGAAGAGATTAAAATGATGCTGTGTGTTCAACATATTACTGTGATCCTTGCGTCTGAATGTAATGTATTGTGACTGGATTTTAGCTCTTCTCCCCTCATGGTGAACTTCATGTCTGCTGCATACACAATCTGACATCCTGGGGGTGTAAGAGGCTTTAGTTAACATGGGATCGTCCTGCCGAGAAGCAATGTGATGCTGTGTTTTTCAGATGTGTTACAAACGATCAGTGAACGCCTTACTAAAGGCTGTAAAATGTGAAAGCTGCATATATTATATTGTACGAACAATGCCGAGGTAATAGTATTTTACATAAAGGGTCTTTCCTGAACCCACTGTTATCCTGAAAGCAGGAATCCTGTAGGAAGCCAAGTACGACGCTAGCCCATAGACATGAGTGAACTTCCACTCCATTCACTGCACAGCCCCGTTTCAGACCCCTCTGTTCCCAGAGTCGCTGTTGGTCTAAGCCGTCCGTAAGGATATGAGATCCTGTTCCCATAACTGTTTTTTGCCATCTATTTGGCATATATACCCAAAAAGCTCCTGGAGAAGCGCTAAACCTGTGTGTAAACTTGACCAGAACTGTCATTTTGGCCTTGTTTTGCCTGGTATACATCACTAATCCACTAGAGCAGGCGTAGTTTCCATCTCGTAGACTCTAATAAGATCACATTTTTGTGCATGTCAGTAGAAAAATGCTGCTCGTAAATTTCTCTTGTAAGTCTCCGCGGCAGAAATTTGATCAATAGAATGTATTGAATGCAGTAAATCCACACGGTTCAGGATAGGCCATCAGTGCTAAAGTAGTGGACATTTTCTTTAACCCCTTAAGGACCAGGGGTTTTTCCGTTTTTGCTTTTCCATTTTTTGCTCCCCTTCCCATGCCATGGCAATAACTTTTTTTTTTTTTTTTTTCCGCCAATGTGTCCATGTGAGGGCTTGTTTTTTGCAGGAGAAGTTGTATTTTTGAATGGCACCATTAATTTTGCCATGTATACTGGAAAAAAATTCCAAATGTGGAGAAATTGCAAAAAAAAGTGCAATTCCACAATTTTTAGGTTTTTTTTTTTTTTTTTTTACCATGTTCACTAAATGCTATAACTGACCTGCCATTATGATTCTCCAGGTCATTGAGTTCAGACATCAAACATGTCTAGGTTATTTTATGTGTTGGGGAAAAAAAATTTCAAAGTTTGTATAAAAAAAAAAAAAAAAAAAGCTTATTTCTGAGACCCGTAGCTCCTCCATTTTTTGGGGGCTAAGTGAGGGATTATTTTTTGCACACCAATCTGACGTTTTTATTGATACAATTTTGATGTGTACACAATCTTTTGATTGCCCGTTATTGCATTTTATTGCAATGTTGCAGCAACCAATAAAACGTAATTCTGGCGTTTATTTTTATTTTTTTCTCACTACGCCGTTTACCTATAGGAATCTTTATATTGATTGGGCAATTCTGAATGTGGTGATATCAAGTATGTGTATATTTGATCTTTTTATTTTATTTTGGAAGGGGCAAAAGATGGGTGATTTGAACTTTTTTTTTCATAATTTTTTTTGAATTTTTTTTTTCACTTGCTTTAATAGTCCCCATGATAGACTAGAAGCTGCGATCACCCGATCGCTTGTGCTACATAGAGCAGGGCTGCTCTGTGTAACAGATAAGCTCACTTGCTATGAGGGCCGACCACTGGGCGGCGCTCATAGCTATCCGGCGATGACAACCATATCTCCTGCTGACCCCTGGTTGTCATGCCAACCCACCGGCGACCTGCGGTCATGTGACACGGGCGCCGATGGGAGGAGGTAATGACGCGCTTCCTGCGTGTGCATGGTAAATGCAGCTGTCAGAGTTTGACAGTGGCATTTAACATGTTAACAGCGTTGGGTAAATCTCGATTCCACCCTTGGCTATTAAAAGCACGTCAGCTGATCAGAAAGGTGGCGGAGCCCGCACCAGGCGGGGAGGCGTCCAATGGAAAGTGAACAGCACTGATTTTTGCTGTTACATCTGAATAGCATTTGCTGTAAAAAAATATAAAATAAAATAAATTAATTGTGGGTCGCAGTATGTCTGCAGGTAGAGCGCGGTGTACGCTGTAATGAGATGGATTTATCTAGCGCTCGAGAGAGAATCTTTTTTTGTGCAAAAGCATTTATTCAAATACATGTATTCAACATCCATATTTCTGTTGCATGTAACTTTAATTCCATCCTTTTAACTGTTGAGCAGTATTAAATGTTGGGCGGCACGTTGGTTGCAGCTAAGCCTTCGACATCAATGATGACAACCTGCAGCTCTGGCAGGAAACGCTGAAGCCCATCCCCATGGTGAGACGTCTGTACGCTACAGTTGCTGGGCAACCGGTTGTAATATGCAGGAACATGTGCTCGGCCTCTGCTCTCCTGTTTTTTTAATGGCCTGGACATGGGTGACGTGTTACACGGTTTATCTTGTCCCTTTGTTGATTAGTCCTCTCCCCAATAAGCGACGCTCTGGGGTTCAGTTCTGTTGTAGAGGTGGATTTGATGAGTGCAGATTTGTAACCATTCTGCTTTTTCTTTCTTTTCTGGTCTTTTGCTATTTTTGCTGGCGACAGAAGAGTTATTGACTTTGTAATACTTTTTTCAGTTTTTTTTTTTTTTTTTTTTTTTTTTCTTCAGCATAAAGCTGAAATGTCCTGTTCAAGGTCACCCACCACCGATCACTGGACGAAAGCCAGACTTCGCTGCCCGTGCATGTGTAATGGGCGACATAATAGCTGTGAACACATCCCAAGCGGCATTACCACTGATGGCAGGAAAGACACTATCTTTTCTATATCGTCTGTAGATTAAAGTAGACCTCCTAGAAATAGTTGTCTAGACTATCTTGGAGTTTATTGCATATTCTAGATTAAAGCCCTGAAATGTTACTTCCCAATTCTCATTGCAGCCAGCCCCAAAGTCGTGTTGCATTTTATTCGCTCCTTCCACCGGACCATGTGCAGCATTATAAATGATTGGATCGTGCAGTCTCATTACTCAGGGCGGTGATCACATACATAACGTTTTTGCAGATAGACATGGGGGAGGATTGTGCCCATGCTTGCATCTGATCAGCTTATTCCTGCAAGTATTCAATAGGTGAAAAGTTGAACTTTTGATCTTTAGTAAACTTTTTTTTTTTCTTTGGGCCAAATAAAAATTCGTTTTTCCATGTTCCCGGCAGCGGTTCAGGTCTCGTTACAACATGTACCTGAGTGTTTGTTTGAAGCTGTGTTTTTCTTATTCCTGACCTTGTTTCCTGGCAACACCGCCCGGCCGGTGCAGTCTTTTGTCATTCCATGTCTGCTGCAGCACTTACCTAGAAGAGAAATAATAGCAGTGTCAAGATTAAAGGCACCATGAAGATGTTCTGAATACAGTGTCCCCTACTTCAGCCACGTGTCCTGCAAAACACGCTGTGTGAAATCAATGGCGGATTCGCCCTCCGTGAGGCGCTGTGGATATTCAGCTGCTAGCTGGGCACCCCAGATTACCATTCTGCCTATCGGGGAGGGGGTGACGGGCTAAACTTGTCCCTTTTGGGATCACGTTGCATTTCCTTTTGGAGTCAGTTCTGCATTAGCTGGCATAAAGTTGTAACTTAACAAAAAAAATATGCAAAAAATCCAGTTTTTACTTGTCAAACAAATTAATCTGGTACGGACAGTACTGCAGATATGAAAGGTCCTAATGGTTAGTGTATCAGACTCCATTAGTTTTGGCTTCTAATGTTCTCATGTACTAGGAATATGTACATGAAGGTACCAGCTGTATAATGCCAGTATTGAGGTATGCGGAAATAGCAGAACCAGTGTGCGTACCTATGTACACTGGGATGTTTCTGCGACCTCACGAGATCTGATTTGCCACATTTTTAGAAGAAAATGTCCCAAAAGAAAGTACTGTAATATTTATTGTCTTGGCTGCTTTAGTTGTCTGTTTTCCCAGTATATTTATAGTTTAGATTTACATACAAGCCGTGTAAAAAAAAAAAAATTAAAAAGCAGTGTCAGACCACTAGTCATGTGAACAGCTGCTGTGTGCCAGCATGACTGGGTAGTGTTTGCAGTTGCTTGGTGGGAAGGTTGGTATTAAAGCAGGGCTGTGGAGTCTGTAAGCCAAACCTCCGACTCCAACGCCTCAATATCCATGACTCCGACTCCACCAAAATAGGCTCCGACTCCTTGACTCCAACTCCACAGCCCTGTATTATTAGAGTACAGTAGAAAGTGATAGATATCAATTATATAAAACCAGAATATATATTTTCTTGTAATGTGACTTTTCATTTTTGATCACTTATTGCAATTTTTTTGGGGCAGGTGCTGCAACTAAAATGCAATTCTTGCTGTAGGAGTATCTGTCTTGGTTTTCTTTCTTTGTTTTTTGTTTTTTTTTTTTCTAATTTAGAGTTTGCTGTTTGTTAATTTTGTGCTGACAGCTCCGACTTTTACTGTAGTGGTGATGCTGGATATGCTTATTTTTGTTTAATATACTGCTTTATTAGTGAGGGATGTGGGAGAAGTTACTTAAAAAAAAGTCTTATTGGAGATTTGAACCTTTGATCGTTTGTTTGTTTTATGTAGATAAAAGTACATTCTCGTATGAAGCCTGTGCTTCAATGAAAGGCAAGATTGCCGTCATGGAGGGGTTCCAGAAGGTCCCCAACTGGCGTGATGACCCCTCAGCCTTCACACCTAGCAGACGTGTTATGGTGGGGTGATGGAGCTGGTGGATGCACAGATGATTGCCATATTTAAATGATCTGTGATTGGAAGTGATATTGTAAGGCCTCTTTCACACATCCGTTGTGCGCCCTCCGGCATTTTTTTGTCCAACCGCATCCGGCGAAATGTAATGCCGGATGCGTTTTTTTTTTTGCATTGACTTTCATTAGCGCCGGATCGTGCCTGATGTCATTGCGTTGTATCCGTTTTTGTCCGGATCCGGCGGAAATGAACATTCCGGTGGCCGGACAAAACGGAGCATGTAACTTTTTTTTTTTGCCGGAGCTGCCTGATGTGCCTGAAGCAGGCGCATCAGGCGGCCGGAAACAATAGAATTCAATGGAACCGGATCAGACTTTTGTGCAATCCGGCAAAAGTCTGATCCGGATTCTGGAAATCAAGGACTACTACTACTATTACTACTACTATTACTACTACTACTACTACATTTTCCAGTGTCTCCGGGCATCAGAAACCCTCTTTTTCTGGGTTCAAAAGTTCAGGTCGGATCCAGCAAAAAAACGGATCCGTTGCATCAGTTTTTTTGTTTCAGCGCCGGATCCGTCCCTTCAGGCATAGGACGGATCATGCCTGATACAAAAAGACGGATGTGTGAAAGAGGCCTAAGAGTTAAACAGTGAGTGGATACTTCAAGATGCCGACTGTGTATCACTGCCTGTGTCTCATGGGTCCGGTGCGGGCTCATCTCCTGAGCCTGCTCCATATATCGGCACCCTGCTTGTTTCAAGATTATCTTGCTGTATATACAGGCTGTCGATCCGCCAGTGAACAAGCACAGTGCACATACATCGGGTGAAATGGTTTATGCATCATAAACATTCATTACTCTCGGCGGCAAATACTGTAGAAACAAAGCTTATGCTGCCTAGAACAATGGCAGTCCGTGCACACGGAGCAATTTTTTATAGATCACTCAGTGAGCAGCGTTTGCTTTGGTCTGTAAATAAACTTCCATAGATCAGTCAAAGTTTACCGATCGGCCATCGTATCGTATAAAGGGACCCTAAGGGGCTCTGAATACAACCACGGGAATGTGCCCTGCTGGTCGGATGCCAGTTGGAGTGTGGATACGGGACCCTCGTTGTGATGAAGGTGGGATCGGGCCATATATGTCACATTTGAGACAATCCATTTAAAGTTCTGCCAAACGAGTCTTTGACTTTTGTAGCAGGACAATGTAAGTAATGCTGTGGATGAGTGTGAGTGCACCGTAAGGCTGTGCACACGTCTCTCTTTTGCCGCACAGATTTGTCACAAAACCTGAAGGGAATCCTGATGCCGGCGAAGCAAGAGAATCGTGACGGTCATGCACACATTTCTTATTTGTGACTTCAAGTTTTGGGGCAGATTCAGATCTGCAGCATGTCAATTCTTTCAGGGTTTTTTTTCACTTGTTGAATTCAATGAAGTCAATTCAACGCAGGTCTAAAAAATGATTACAGATTTACTCCATCTTTGCAGCATTTTTACATGTGTTGTACCACTTGTTAGACAGCAGTGAATGCTATGGAAATGGATAGAGATAGACCTACATAAAGATAAAATTGCTCCCTGTGGAGCATATTGAACACCTTTTTCTGATTGAATTTAATAAAATGAATGGGGTCCCCCCATTTGTAGTAATCAGTGACAATAAAGCAGAAAACTGAGCTGATATTAAAAACTGAGAAGGTCCCTGGCCATTGGGCCCTTCCTAGCCTAAAAATACCAGCCCACAGCCGTCCCAGACGTGGAGCATCACATTGCATGCACAAATTCTGTTGCTTTGCCTTAGCTTTTCACGATTGCCCTGGAGTGGTGGCAATTGGGCTAATGGGGTTTGGGGGGTCGATGTCCACCCTGATGTTGGTAATGGAGGGGTGTCTTTATCAGACACTTCCATTACTAACCCAGTAAGAAAAAAAGAATAAAAAAAAACTTTATTCACATAAACACCCCCAACACTATCCCTCATTAATGTACACTCTGCACCCCATCTTGACTAATAAATTTACAAAAATGTCTACATTTCTGTTTTTTCAAAGAAAAACTGAAATATCACATGGTCACAAGTATTCTCATATTTACGTTACATACAGTCCATTTCCTTGTGATCCTCCTTGAGATGGTTCAGCTACTTCATTGGAGTCCAGCTGTGTTTAATGAAACTGATAGGACTTGATTTGTAAAGGCGCACACCTGTCTATATAAGATCTCACAGCTCACAGTGCATGTCACACCAAATGACAATCATGAGCTCAAAGGAACTGGCCAAGGCGAGGTATAGGCTCAAAATGTTTTGATCGAGAAAGGGTTGTCCTGCAAGTGGACCACCTCTTTAATATTAACCAAACTGACAGATTTGGGTGTGTGGCTGCAGCTTTTTACCCCTCCTGCTATTTTAATCGCTTTGCATGCTTGGGGGGGCTTGGAGTGTGGCTATAATAATGGTCAGTACTATTTTTCACATGGCTCAGTCTTTGTATATTGTGCACTTTGCTCCTTTTTTTTTTTTCTTTTTTCCTTATGTTTACCCCCTTTTTTTTTTTTACCCATGTTTTCTCTATATATGTGGCTGAGCAATGGAGGAAATATGACTGAAACCATAGAAAAAACTGAGCATTGACATAACCCAAGAAGAAATCAATAGACCTAAATAGGGAGCGATCAATCAGTATTATATGTCCACATTTCCCTGCTTTATTCTTGTGACTGAGACCTGTGAAGAGATTCACAGTCCTAGACACGTGGTAGACTAACTCCTAATCTACTTTAAAGGGAATGTGTCATCAGAATTTAACTTTTTTTTTTTTTTTTTAATATAGGTTTACTGACTTTGTAGGCAATTGTCATTGTAAACAGGAGGAAAGGAGATGAGCTGTGACCATTGACTATTGTGAATGAATTGTTATCTTTAATTGGAATCCTGTTTATTATATAAAGTGACATTAGTGTTTGTAGTTGTTTTTTTTGTTGTCTGTGCTTTGATGCAGATACCAATGCAGCACTACCACAAAAAACAAAATGTTCTCTAAAATTATGTGCAAGTAAACAATCAATAAGCCGCTAATCTGTTCTACTCTTAATTTTGTCTTTCAGACTGTTGATGACGAAGCGATAGGGGCATAAATGAAGGCCAAATAAGCAAGGCAAAACGATGCCCAAGGGTGGGTGTTCTAAAACACCACAGCCAGAAGAATTCTCTCTCAGCTACGACATGGTGGAGAAACAAACTGGGAAAAAGGTATTAAAAAAAAAAATAAAGCATGTCTGCCATTATTTGCACTTCTATACTCATTGCAAGAATCAACCCATGCATTGAACATGCTATTATATGGGTCTCATTGAAAGTAGCAATGTTTGCATATACTAGGCTGCATTCATACATGTGTTGCACACGTCCATATGCCGTCTGTTTTTGTTTTATTTAACACTTTTCCAACATATAATGTTCCTTGAGTCAGGTCCCCAGTCTTTGATGCACGCTCAGGTACTGATCTTGCACCTTTCCTTGCCAATATCTGCTGTTAGGTAAATCCCACTGTCAATCCTTGCAGAGTTGCATGCCAGTCCACATGACCTGTGGGGGCCGTGAGGACTGGAGTTTGGGAAACACGGGTTTAGTGGATCAGTCTCGTCCATCAAAGTTTGAGGATCTGATGAAAAATGGAAGACCTTCAGAGTTTTATCAGCGTTTCATTTCTTTTTACATGATAGATTTGCTAAGAGTAAAAGGGGGAAAAGGCCCCAGTATAAAAACAGTATAGGGGCCCGTTGCAGTCAAGTAATAGCTGTTTTGAAGGTGGCAGTGGCCCCTTACTACTTGTCACCCTGTGTGGTTGCACTCGTGGTGTGTCCGCCCCTGCGTATGTCCTCTTGATATTGCCGGCAGCGTTACTGATGCTAGTCAGTTCACTGGATCTGTCATGCATCAGATCATTGCTTATTGGTAAAGAGCTTGTAAGCGTGCCCTCCGTGCCAAATAGGCAGGCCACCGCTCATGCGGCTTGTTGCCTAAGAAACTGGCCACCTTTTGCAAGTTTACCTTCTATTGTGTATATGCCTGTTGGGAACAGGCCTTATTAGAAGACTGTAGTGTCACTAAAAGTAAGAATTCTCTGAACGTAAATCTCATGTCTGCATTTGATGGTTGTTTCTTTGCGGTTGTCGCTGGCCCTGGAGATGATGACTCACAGCTCGGGCACCACTGCTGTAAGGAGGGAGTCTTCCATGTTTTCTGCAGCCGAGGGATTCGCTGTCTTCTGTATAATGACATGATGGGGTTATGATCGTCCTGTATGAATAATATTTATTTATATATGGTGATGACAATATGCTGCTGTCTTATCAGCCTCGAGATTGTGGCTGGCCATCTAACATTTCATGTCGTATGTACTTATGGCGGTCCTTTCTATCTGTAGTGCTGGGTTTTTGCCTGTTTTTATGATAACTGCCTGAAAACGACCCCCAAATTCAAGCTAAAGGTGTCGTCAGTGATTAGCTACGACGGTGTCTTGCAATCTGCAGTCACATGATGTGTTTGCAGACTTTTCTGCTGACCCCCTTTAAGTCTGCCATAGGCCCACATTTGCTTTTGGCCTCCATCTGTCTTGTGTGCAGCTACTAACCTTTTATTTAGCTAAATTTGCACACTTAACTTCTATACAGAGGGCCACAGTTTTTGCAGTGGGTCCCTATGTGGACTGACTATATAGATGGAGATGGGTCTTGATGCATGCGATATGTCAAGACTGGTTGGTTTTTGATAGTAAGTCCGAGACATATCTTTCCTGGGCCCTGGTTTTTATGTGGTGTGAAAATGAATGAAATCCGTCTGGTTGGAGGTCCCCAGATGATGGTGCTGGCACATTCAGAGACTTAAAGCCTGAGTTGCATCCAATAACCACCTGAAAAACAAGGGCCCTTTACTGTCATGACTGCAAAGCTTTCAGCCGTGTGAGCGGGTGCACATGTGAACACGGCCATTAAATTGGGTGAAATGCGGGCAATCATGGTAATGGCGTGCTTTAATACAATTCCATTTTTTACTTCTCCGTCGTTCTCCCTTACACTGTGTTCTGGGTCAGTGGAAATCGTTTGATCTCGTACTCGCCCTTTCATCTGGCGGGATCTAGTTAGGATTAGATGCTGCTTTGGTCTCTTGGTAGAAATCTTCCTCGCAGCCATCTCCATAGCGGATAATAATGTGACTATTAACTCTTTTCTCTCTGTTATGGGAGAAAAAGTTATAATTTACTGGTGAAGCAACACTGCCGTTTACACCACTTTTTTTTTTTGTGATTTATATATTTTAACTTAACGAAATGCCATGGCGCAGGGTATGAAGGGTTGCTGGTGCGCCCTTTCATTTCTCAAAAAAAGGCTATTGAAGACTGATTTTAAGGGAATCTATCACGTTGTTTTTCGATATTAAAGTGCCGCCATTATCTTGCTAGTGATGCAACGTGCATCACTAACACAGTCTTGTCAAGCAGAGCTTGAATCTGGGGATACGTCCTCAGCGTCACTTCATACCTGCACATGCTCCGAAGCCTTGCTTGAGAAGACTGTTAGTAATGCACATTACATCACTAGTAAAACTTTGGGGGCAGTTTAATATTGAAAAAGGACGTTACCGGTTCCCTTTAATGTGTTTTGAGTTAACCTTTATTTTAATTTCAATGTTGGGAATACTCAAATTAAAGCACAATAACCCCTTCATGCCGTGGCCATTTTCAGTTTGTGATCCCCCTCTCAAGAGCCATAGTTTAATAAAAATATATAATTTTGTCCGCATGGCCTTGTTTTTTGCCGGATGAGTTGTACTTGTGAATGAAATCCTTGTTCATCATATAATGCATCAGAAAGTGGGAAAATTAACGTCCATGTGCAGTGAAATGGCAAAAAAGTGGTACGTTTTTGGGGAAAATTGTCATAAACAATTGCTTGTCAACATTTTCCGAGACTCGTATCTGTTTCGTGTTTGGGGATCTGGTTGTGTGTGTGGGCTTGTTTTTTGCGCCCTGAGCTTGCATTTTTACTGATGCCATTCTGGGGTAGATCTGATGTATTGATCGCCTTCTCTTGCTTTGTTGCTGCTGCAAAAAACAACCCCAAATGCAATTCTCGCGTCTTTCTATGTTACACCTTTGACCAATCGGTTTAATTGACTCTATTTCGATACAGAAGTGATGATGCCAAATGTGTGTTGGGTTTTTTTTTGCATATTTTTTTATTGCAATTTGTGGAACTGGTGCTGATTTGTAAGCGAGTGTCATTTTTATGCAATGTGTTTTCCTGGATGTAGAAAGTAATGGGTTTTGTGTGAGCAGTAAAACATTGGCTGCTGTGTAATTTGGCATAAAGTGTGATCAGGATGGAGGGCAAACTGTACGACGGTAACAATTTGCCCATATTTAATTGGACTTTGGTAGTCTCTTCATAGTCAATGTATGAATTGTTTTTCTTTTGTAAACCGGTGACTTCACAACTATTTCACCGCCAAGATCAAAGTAAAAATGAGGAAGCTGTAATGCTTTCCAAGGTGTAGGACACTGGGGAAAAAGTGTTTGTATCCTGGAGAAGCTTCATAGAGGTTTCCAGTCGTTGTAAGCTGGAAAGCTCTCTGCTGGGAGATGTGGTGGGACGCCGGGCAGGGTCAGTCAATGGGTATTTGTGAGTGCAGCCTTACAGGGGTGGTCCTGACCGCCGGTATCCCATTGTATGAAATTATCCAGGCTATAGGAGTATATAAGAAAAGACTGGCAGCTACCTTTAGTCATTTCCAGGAGTCATGAATGTGATCATGCTTTTGTTGTCGTGCAGTCCGGCTATTTTATTTGCGCCCCACTTTTAGCTGGTGGTAATTGCTTTTATTGCTGCTGTGTGTGGCGCTCCAGTCTACCATCTGGCTTTATCTATAAACCGATGCCAGCGAGCCTGTAAATTACACGTGTAACACAAGCTTCGATCCGGCTTCCTGCTTTTCTTCTGGGCGGTTTCCCTGGCTGCAGTCCGTTTGGGCCACTTGGAAGACAATATCGGTTCCTGTTTTGTCTGTTACTAGAGACGGCCTTTGTCTGAGTTTCAGTTTTCGGTGGTCGCTAATAAGAGGTGCAGCTACAGTGACGATCACAATCGATCAATGGCTTCATGTTACGGGAAGGTTTTTGAGTTTCTGTGATGTCGTTTTTTTTTCTCCACTCTGTGTTACTTCTGACAAAGATCTTTATAGTCACTGTGTAATCTGGACTTCATTCTAGGACCTTTTTCCTAACAGTGTATAATCTATGTCCTATGGAGTTGTGGGCAATAGTAATTGTAAAACATAGATCGTATAGATCTTAAAGTTGTGTCCAAAGTTGGGATAAAAGTCTTAAGCCAAGGACGAGTTGAATATTGAGGTTAAATGTTGCTCTACTCGATTTCTAGGTTTTGAGCAGTGTTTATGATAAGGCATAATATCGCTAATCGTCTTCCTCCTTGTTTTAAGTACTTTTGTTTGTGAAATAGTACAGAATCGATCTCAATAGTTTATTTCCTTGAAGTCCGCTCGTTGTCTAAGGGCCTACCGGCGATGGCTGAATACAATGCTCGGCGATTTCCAACAGTCCCATTGATTTATTATGTATGAAGTGGATGCCGAGCTTACTCGCCTCTGCTCCATCAAAGTCAGGTTTCTCGGGCCCCGATTTTGATTGCTGGGGGGTCAAATAGAGGAAAACTTGCAATTTGGGGACAACTCTTAATGTAATTAGTCATCCTAGTCCCAGAAAAGTTCCACATTCACCTGAAATATTTATCAGCAAATGTCATGATTTACTGTTGGCTGATTTTTTTGTTTATTTTTTCTTTTTTTAAATGTAGCCCGACTGTCTCTAATACCTTTTACACAACATTCACTTTTTCAAGTTTAGGAACCGATGTGCCTAAAATGAAACATTCATGTTATATGGATTTTTAAGGATCTATGTTTTTTTTTTCTTTCAGGATAAAGATAAAGTTTCCCTGAATAAAACTCCAAAGTTGGATCGAAATGATGGAGGGAAAGAGAAAACTACTAAAAGAAAATTGCCTTTCTCGGTAGGAACAAATGGAGATCAGAAAGATTCAGACACAGGTAACGTCTGCCCAACTTTATTCTTCATTGCTCAATTTTTTTGGTTTCTAAAATTTAAAGGGAATTTTACAGCATGCGCTTCTGATTTGCTTGAGTTTTCCAGAATAACTTTCACGTACGTTTTGATTACTTGGAAGTCTTTATGGTAAAGCGTATCCACAGGTCTGGTTGGTTTACATGGAAAGTTCTTGTGGTTTTGGAGTGTCATTACACATATATTTATCTGCAGGCAGGTGAGCTGCAGAGCATTTGGTGAGAGATACAGTGCCTACAAGTAGTATTCAACCCCCTGCAGAT
>VIAB01000764.1:62317-84886 GCA_009801035.1 Oophaga pumilio | reverse complement strand
CCAACAGAAAAGCAAGGTCCGGAGAAGAAAAGAATCAAGAAGGAGCCTGCCAACCGGAAGTGTAGTTTACCATTCGGTATTGGGATATCTGGAATTCGAGCTGGATACCCGTTATCGGAGCGGCAGCAGGTTGCTTTGCTTATGCAGATGACAGCAGAAGAGTCTGCCAACAGCCCAGGTAATGAGTGACGACGGCCCGGAGCGGCCGCTCATCCCGGGAATATAAGCTGGATGTGTGCGGGAGGAACGTCCTATGGAGTAGAAAAACTACACCTTCTACAAAATGATCCAAAATTAGTTTGTTTGTTTTTTTTGTTATTTTTTTTGTGGGCCTTTCAGTTGAATCGCACGTCCTCCCCCCACATCTGTCCTCTCCAGCATAATCTGCAGCATGTAAATGGCATCTGTACTCTCTGAATAAAGAGATGGGGGATTCTCTGCCTTTTTACCTCCTTTCTGAAATCCAGTTGCCGCTAAGCTAGGGTTTCGGTATTCTCACCCAGACGTGCACAATCATGCCGTCTAATGTCACACCTCGTCTTGCTGCTACCCTTGTTTAATACGCGAGTGAAAAAAAAAAGTTCCTGTCTGTGGTTCAGTAATGTTTCGCACGATCCTTCCTCCAGATTCCCGGATTTCCAATTTGTGTGATGCTTTATTTAATCCATCCGTCAGCGTCAGAGCCACGTCCAGTGTTAGTTATGTAGCAGGCGCCCCCTCTTGTGGTGATTATTGAGATTGCAAGGCATTTCTGGAAAAGTTCATATTGCATTTTAAATACCTTTCTAAATAAAAAATCAATAGAAATCTGTTTGTCAATTTATTAGACCATTAAGCTGGGTTTACAATGATCAAGCTGCAGGTTGACGTAATAGTCTACATTTTATGTCTATGTATTGTGTTCTCTCCAGATTTTTTTTTTTTTTTTTTCCCCCTCTCTTCTATATTGGTCACGGTACATACAGGGAAAAAAGGAAGCTTTCCTCTCTTGGTATTGCCTGTTTTTGGCAATAGATGTATGCATGGTATTGACCATAGGTGTGTGAATGTGCCATTTCTTTCTTACAGTAAAAGGGTTTTGTTTTGGTGGGTTTTGTCCTGGGACTTTTTCCTTTATTAAATAAGGTTTTTTAGTCACTCCATTAACTTTTTTTTTTTTTTTTTTTTTTTTTTTTGTGCTGCTTTAACTAAAGGGGTAGTCACAACTTTGACTAAAAGGCTGTCACACACTTTGAAATGTACCTTCTATTAAAAATCCTATTTTTCAAGAACAGATATTTTCTGTGGGTTGCCTAGTGTACAGTCCACTTCTGCAGTCTTAGAGGTAGTCTCTTAGGCAGAGAGTTCAGTCACTCTGCTCTGAAGCTGGACGGAGAACTGGATCTGTGCTCCTCTTATGATGCGGAGGCAATTTTACCTTTGCACGCAGCTTTGGAAAGCGCACAGTTTAGGCTACCAGCGCATCCGTGTCACATGCCCGAACGGCCAGTCATTTGGAGCGCACCCTTCCCCAGCAAACGGGACAGCAGGAGAAGTTAGTCTTACTAGTATTGCAACCCCATCATTCAACAATCATTGTGGTGGGTTTATATGGTCAGATGAACAGTAAGTAATGGTACATAATGGCTAAATACAATCCCTGTCTGTAGTGAGGTAAGTTGTCCTAAAAGAAAACCTTGAACACTTAAGATGAATTCTTTTCTAAAGTAAGTTAATTTGTTTTACCCCCTTTAGTTGACACAACACCAAAGCATCCATCTCAGTCTGTCGGTCAAAAGGGGACCCCCAACTCCGCCTCCAAAACCAAAGACAAAGTGAACAAGCGAAATGAGCGGGGGGAGACTCGTTTACACCGGGCGGCCATAAGAGGCGATGCACGGCGTATCAAAGAGCTCATAAATGAGGGCGCAGATGTCAACGTCAAAGACTTTGCAGGTAACTTCTAAGGATTGTGTTTTACATTTCTACTGTTTTTCTATTGTGCGTTTTGCTGGGTAAAAAAAGTGATCGCTAATCTTTTAGACCTCTGTATAGTGATCCGTTCAGTGTCCGTGTGCTTTATGCCAGGAATCTTCAACCCATGGCCCTCCAGGGGTCGTAGCTCTACATCTCCTCCCAACATGCCCAGACGTCTGACCACGAGTAAGAATGCTTGGGCTGTAGTTTCACACTAGCGGGAGAGCCGAAGGTTGCCGACCCCCTTCTCTATACAAACGCCTTGTCTGGTTATTGGTTGGAATAGACAAATGTTTATCTCTTTGGCAGGATGGACGGCCTTGCACGAGGCATGTAACAGAGGTTACTACGATGTTGCAAAACAGTTGCTGGCTGCCGGAGCAGAGGTCAACACCAAAGGGTTGGATGATGACACCCCCTTGCATGATGCGTCTAATAATGGTCACTTTAAGGCAAGTACACTGACCGACCATTATAGATGTGTTACGACGGTGTGTCCTTCCCTGGTAGCAATCTTCAATTCTGTAATCACATTTTTGAGCTACCTTCTTTTTACATGCCCTGTTTACATTGTTTTTCCTTTCCATTTGGCATGTACACAAGGAATGCTCTCGTTTTACCCGTCCATTTCCAGATGCCATCAGTGTCCTCTTGGACTTATACCGGTTACACTGAAGCCAAGTACCACATAATGCAGGATGAACAATATATTATTTTATGCTCTTTCATCCCGCAGGGTTGTTTAGAAAATATAGAATAAGCATAAAGTTTTATAATTGGAAAGTCTGAACGATGGATGACATATTTTTTATGGCATCCGTCACAGGTATCCACTTAACCGACAATGCCATCGGGAGTTTTTCTCGTCATATTTGCTAAACGAAGGTCAGAAATGCAGCATATAATTTATTTTATTTTTTCAGGTTGTGAAACTGCTGTTGCGATATGGAGGCAATCCTCATCAAAGTAACCGAAAGGGAGAGACCCCTTTAAAAGTCGCTAATTCTCCAACAATGGTTAATCTTCTCCTCGGCAAAGGCACCTACACCTCCAGCGAGGAAAGCTCAACTGGTGAGTGGAAATTAAACGTAATTATCAGATTTTTTTCTTTTTTTAATATTTTGTATTTTTGCTTATTTTTCATATTTTTTTTCTATACTATTTTTTTCTACTATTTTAGCTTTATTCTAGATAAAGATAACTAGAGTAATCTTTTTATTTATAGTAAAACAAATATATATTTTACTATAAATTAAAAATATGGACTAAATTAATATCAATTTTTTTTTCTTGTGTAGAATTATGTAAAAATACATAATTTGATTGCACATTTTCTTGTTTTGCCTGTTATTTTGAGTCTCCTAGCTTTCTTTTTTTTCTGTTTCTTAGCAGAAAGCTCAGAAGAGGAGGATGCACCCTCATTTGCACCTTCCAGCTCGGTTGATGGCAATAACACGGACTCTGAGTTTGAAAAGGGCTCGAAACATAAAGGCAAACATCAGGAGGCAGCGAAAAGCACGCCTGTGAAGGACGAGTACGAGTTCGACGAAGATGACGAGGAAGACCGCGTACCTCCCGTGGACGACAAGCACCTGTTGAAAAAGGACTTCCGTAAAGAGACTAAGGCGGCGAACAGTGTTATTCCTATTCCTAAAATGGAAGTAAAAACTTACTCTAAAAATACGACTGCACCAAAGAAAGCTGCTCGCCGTATCTTGTCCGACACATCGGACGAGGAAGAAAACTCTGTGTCCTTAGGGGCTCCCGAAAAGCTCCTGTTGTCAGCTCACACTGTTGCACCGAGCAATAAAACCAGAGAGCAACCTGTGTCCAAGCATAAAGAAAAGAGTAAAGTGAAAAAGAAGCGGAAGAAGGATACAAAAAACAAAGAAGTAAAGTTTGGGAAGAAAAACAATCTTTTTTGCTCCGAGAGCGAAAGCGAGAACTTGGAGAGCGATGTGGAGAACGATATGCTTTCCTTAGACAACTCGAACTGTGTGAAAGACTCTGCCTTAGCTTTGAAGGAGAATTCTTTGTTTAGCTCTTTATCTGCATCTTCTGCATCTTCTCAAGGGAGTTTAGCATCACAGAAGCACAATGCTAATATCCCAGACCAGCACTCCAAGCATTGGAGGACAGACAATTGGAAAACTGTATCTTCTCCCGCCTGGTCAGATGTTAGCTCGTTGTCAGATTCCACAAGGACGCGGTTAACTAGCGATTATGATTACTCCTCCGAAGATTCCAGCTTGGAGTCTTTGAAGCAGGTTAAAAAGAAACACGAGCACAAAAAGAAAAGTAACGCGCATAATAGCGTATACGAAAAGAACTCTTTCCATCTTCATGTTGAAGGTGCGATCCCCAAGTTAGACAAAGAAGGTAAAGTAGTGAAAAAACATAAAACGAAACATAAACACAAAAGCAAAGAAAAGGTTCAAAATCAGACCAGCCAGGAGATAAAGATCCTTAAAAGCTTTTCTTTTGACTATGACGACTCAAAGCAAAAATCAGAAAAGTCCTTAAACCTAGAGGTTGACGTTCCTGAAAAATTAAAAGTATTAAAACACGATCATGATCACCTCAGGAAAGAAGACAAGTCCCTCCCCAAGGTTAAGTCTGAAGAAAAGGACTGGTCTTTTAGAGACGAGGGAGGCAAAGTTGCCAAAGAGGAGAAGTCATCGAAAAAGACAAAAGAGGCTAAAGATGGTAAAACGTTCAAAGAGGACCGAGAACGCTCTAGCAAAGCGGATCGAGAAAAACCTGTCAAGGAGAAATCTCCCAAAGAGGACAAACCTAAAACACACAAAGAGGAAAAGAAGAAGAAAGTAAAAGATAAATCCTCAAAAGCAGAAAAGAAAGCTGAAACAAAAGAGGAGAAAACTTCTAAAAATGAGAGAGAAAAGATCTTCAAAGAGGAGAAAGTGAAGAAGGAAAAGTCTCACAAGGATGAAGCGGCTTTCGAAGAGTTTAACAACAAAAGTAATTTTTTAGATAATGAGGAAGCGAAGTATAGTACTTCAGATGACCAAGGGTTATGGATGTCTGAAATGTCCTCCGATTCTTCTTTTGATTTTAAGGCGGAAGATAGTTGGGACTCGTCCTTCACAGATTTTAGAGAGAGTAAAAACGATACAATCCCAAAACTTGTAGTGGAATCTATTAAGGAAGAAGCCAAGGATAAAGAGTCTAAAAGCAAAGACAAGAGGGACTACGGAGATAAACCAGAGAAGGAGGTAGCCCCTAAAAGGAAGGATCGAGACTCTTCAGACAAAGCTTCTGACAAAAAGAAAGACCAAATGGACACTCACAAAAGCGTCCCTTCTTACACCGCCGAGAAAGACAAGAAACGGAGGGACTCTGTAGAGTGCACGAAAATCCGGAAAGATGGAGATTCGATAAGAAGAGATTCTTTGCTGAGCAAGGATCGAAGAGATTCCAAAGTAAAGCAAGAAGACTTGTATAAAGAAGACCTGAATGACTACGGCTCAGAAACCTTTTTTAAAGAGAAGTCTGAACAAGAGACCTTTCCCAAAAATTCCGAGACGCGAGAGCGGCATCACTCTGGCAAGGAGAAGAGAGAACCTTTGGAAAAAAAGGAGAAGCCAAAATCTGAAAAACATCGAGAAAAATCTAAAGACGCTGAGCGAGAGAAGATGGATAAATCTGTAGAGAGGAGTCAGAGGGAAAAGGAAGCCGATAAAGCGTCTAGAGATAAGAAAGAATCGAAAGAAAAACACAAAGACAGAAAATCCTTCTCTGATCAGAAAACCGAGAAAAAAGATAAAACCTTCTCCTCTGTCGAGAGAGATATTGGTGACAAGAAGGATGAAAAGAAAGCAAAGGGAAAAAACTGGTATAGCATCTCGGACATATTTACTGACGAAAGTGAAGAGGAAGAGCAAAGGTTTGTACAAAACTTCAAAATCACCGAAGCCTACAATGACTTGCACAGCTACCACGAGAGGGAGACCACCCAACAAGATAAAGATACTTCTCAGTCTGAGAAACACAGAAAATACTCCAGCGACAAGCAGCATTCTGGGGATAAACAGAAAGACAGAGAACAGAAGGAGCGGAAAAAGGAAAAGGGTCAAGGAGAATCCGGAAAAGAGAAAAAAGACAAGAACACAGAAAAACACAAAGACAAAAAGGACAAGGATTCTCTTGACAAATACCGTAAGGATAGGGTGTCCCTAGACTCCAACCAAGATAAGAACTGTAAGATAAAAGCCCCTACCGACAAAAAGGACAAGAAGCATCCCACAGAAGAGAAAATAAAGACCAAACACAAAGAGAAATCTGATCATTTTAAGGAGAAGAAGTTCTCAAAGAGCGAATCTGAAAAAAGTATGTTGGAGAAATTAGAGGAAGAAGCTCTCAACGATGACTCGAATGATAAAATTAGTGAAATTTCTTCTGACAGTTTCACAGACAGGGGACAAGATCCAAGTAACATGTTTGACACTCCTGGAATAACCAACATGGATACAGTTGAGGAAAAATACAAGGATTTGGTTCCCGTGCCTTGCTTAGCAGATAAACTAAAAGAAAAGGAAAGAAATAGACACTCTTCATCGTCATCGAAGAAAAGTCATGAGAAAGATAAAGTACGGAAAGAAAAGTCGGAGAAAAAATCTGAGCGAACAGATGATAAGGATTCTTACAGCAGGCGTGAGTCGGTGCAGTACGAGCGAGAAACTCCTGCAGGAGATGCTGACACTTTTCCTGTATTTAGCGTCAAGACCGAGACTGAAGAGGAATTGGACCGAAGTATAGATTATATGTTCCCTTCGGAAAAAGAGAAGCACGATTCTGAAAGAGAGCTTGTAAAGAAGTCCGAAAAGGACAAAGTTTACGGCATGAACACATCAGCTGTAAAAGAGAAGAAAAAGAAAGATAAACACCGGGAGAAAAGTAAAGATGATAAGCACAGAGACAAATTAGAGGCGTTCTTTAAGCATCACAGGGATGAGATAAAAAACGCAAGAGATAAAGAATCACCTCAAGTAAACTCGAAAGATAAATCTAAAGATGACTTGGGGAAGTTTAGTGAAAACCGGCTGAAAGACAGATCGAAAGAAAACACAGAGAAAGAGAAAACGGACAGCGTAAAAATCAGTAATGGAAATGAGAAAGTGTTACTGATGAAAGAGTCCAACAAGAAAGACTCCAGGCCAAGGGAGAAACTGTTGGGTGATGGAGACCTTATGATGACTAGCTTCGAAAGGATGCTTAGCCAAAAAGATCTCGAAATAGAAGAGAGGCACAAAAAGCATAAGGAGCGGATGAAGCAAATGGAAAAGATGAGGCACCGATCTGGGGATCCAAAGTTGAAAGAGAAGAAAGCCGAAGAGTTGCGCAAGCGGAGCTTGGATTTGAATACCAAGAAAACATCTGTCCCGGACACCGTTCAGAAAGAAAAGAAAAATAAAGATTTGCCCCCTTTAATTATACCTGCCCCTGAAAATAAAACTCAAGCTGTTATTGGGAATGACTCTAAAGAATGGCTAAATGGCCCCCAAAATAAGGAAGTGCTCACAGCTTCCCCACGACCAGATCAGAACAGGCCCACCGGTGTCCCAACACCTACATCTGTAATCTCATGCCCAAGCTATGAAGAAGTCATGCAGACCCCTAGGACGCCATCATGTAGCACTGAGGACTACCCAGAGCTCATGTTTGACTGCTCAGATAGTCAACATACTCTCCCCGTGTCTGCAATGTCCATGAATGCGTGCTCCCCGACTTTCTTTGATCGCTATTCGACTACTGGAATGTCAGAAACGCCGAACCAAACGCCAACTAAATTATCTTCCTCCATTAACCGAAGCCGTTCGGTCTCTGTTGATGTAAGAAGAGCTCCTGAAGAAGAGTTTCCAGTTTCCGAGATGAAATTTTTTAGACAGCAGAGTGTCCCAGCGTCTTCTAGCTTTAGTTCACCCATGCAGATAATGATGGAAGATAAGGTCCAACCTCTTGTGCCTGCAGAGAAGTTTCCATGTTTGTCTCCTGGTTATTACTCACCAGGCTATCCGGCTGATGATGTTAATTTTGCACCCGGTGATATCGCAAGTATTGCTCCATCTCCTGACCGTGTCTATTCGGGTGTTCAAGCAAAATCCTCGCCTTCAGAAAGAGATGACTTGCTAGAACCTTCTTCCGAAAGTGCTGTTCCACCAGACCTTGGCCTGCAGTGCGATTCTGCAGAAGCACAACAAGCTACTGAATCAATTCTTCCTCAAGAACCAAGCTTTTCCCCACCTGAGTCTAACTTCATACAGCAGGAGTCTGGCTTTCTAGAAACTGAAAATAATTTTATTCCAGACAGTAATAGCTATACGTCCGAGCCTGACTTCATACCACACGAGTCAGATTATTTGCACCATGACCCTGCATATATTTCTCAGCAGCCAGGCTTTCTACCTCAGGAGTCAGATTTTATACCCCCAGAGCAGTCCTTTATACCGGCAGAACAAAACTTTGTGATCCATGCCACATCTAATTTTGCCCCTTCTGAGAATGCTTACTTGCCTCGTGAATCAGACTTTCATGCCTCCAATTCAGATCCCTCCTTTCTACCTCCCGAACCGGCTTTTATTCCACCACCACCTGAGTCTGGTTTTCTTCCTCCTGTTGAAGATAATACCTTGGATTCTCCCATTTCTGATCACCATCTGGGTTGGGCGAGTCCAGCAAATAGTAATTTGGAGTCCGTTATCCCTCAGGGTCTAATGTGTAACAATTCAGAGGAACATGGAAGCTGGCCCATGAGAACTGATCTTGTGAAGTCACCACCTAGTTTTGCAGAGTCACCAAAGCATTTCTGCCCATCAGACAAAATTCTTCCTGTTCCAGTTCCTTTCATTTCATCTGATTCTCCTTACCCAGTATCTCCTGTTTCTTACCCAATATCCAAAGCTGCTCCTGAGGAAGTGAAAGAGGAAGATGAAGCAGAGGAAGTTACACCTCCACCTGAAGACCAGGACTCCTACATGTCTCCTACTTCTCTGCCTGGTTTCTTTGATAATTGCAAAACTCATTCAGAGGAACCCCAAGTTTTACCAACAGAGCCCCAGGTTAACATCGACCCCCTTGTAGACACTCTAGCATCTGTCAAAGAAAATTTTGCACAGCCTGGTGAAATCCACCCAAGCGGTCAAGAAGATCCAGAGCCTTGGTCTAATCCGTTTTCCTCAGTAGTTGATGAATTAGAATTTGGATCTTTTTCGTTACCAGAACTTCCGCTTCCAGTCAAAGATGAAAATGACAGAGAAACCTGTGAACAGTCGAACGTTACTGCAGAAAGCCCACCTGCTCTTTCTGATGACCCTGTCGAGAGTACAGCAAGCGACATGCAGCCTCGTGAAATAGATCTTCCGAGGCCAGAAACTCCAGAAGAACCACCCTGTGCAGAGGAAGTAGTTAAATCGCCACCTCAAATACAGGAGGAAAAGGCTGCGGAGATAATTAAGGAATTGACTTTGGAAACTCCAAAAGTAACCCAGCCTTCAAAGCCCTTGTTCGACCCAGCGTTGTTTCCTCTTCCATTTGTACAGTTGGAATCTCTAGAAAAAATTGAGGCTAGAGTTCAGGCAAACCTAAACGCTTTAGAAACCTGTGTTCAGGTTTTGCCAAAGAACGTCATGGCTGTTGATACCAAGGCAGATGAAAGCGCACCAGTCGAAAAAGTCAGAAGTGACCCGGTCGTCCAAGTAGAGGCTCCTCAAATCAACCACAACGCAGATGTTCCCGAACAGACACCAAAAACGACGATTGATGTTCCAAAGCCTCCTAAAGTGGAAGAAATACCTCTACGTATGACACGAAACCGGGCTCAGATGCTTGCCAACCAGAATAAACAGAATTCCGCAACGGCGGAGAAAGAGCAGCCGGTGATAACCGCACCGACCACCCGTGGCAAGAGTAAAGTCAGCGAGGAGGAAGAGCCGCAAACGCAACACCCACGAAAGAGAAAGCTGCAGAAACCGAACCAGCTCCAGCAGCAGATAATAAGCAACACCAGTCAGCAAACTCGGGAGATGATACAGCAGACTCTGGCTGCCATAGTGGACGCCATCAAGTTGGATGACATCGAGCCGTATCACAGCGATCGGTCGAACCCTTACTTTGAATATTTGCAAATTAGAAAGAAGATAGAAGAGAAGAGGAAAATCTTGTGCTATATAACTCCTCAAGCCCCGCAGTGCTACGCTGAATACGTCACCTATACTGGCTCCTATTTACTGGATGGCAAACCACTCAGCAAGCTTCACATTCCAGTGGTGAGTGTTTCCTGGTGGTGTTTCCCCCACAACCCTCCTTCCATAACTTTTTTACTGTTCTGTTCACATAACCGTATGAGTGTTTGTTTTTTTGCAAGATGAGTTGTACTTTTTGAATGACATGATTCATTTTATCGTAATGCGCTGGAAAAGGTTTGGTGAAATAGCAAAAGTGCAGTTCCACATTTTTTTTTTATTTTTTTTTTTTACTATGTTCACTATATGGTAAAACTGACCTGACCATAATTCCTCCGGGTCAGTTTCAGTGTGCAGTTTTGTTTTATTTTTTTAAACACTATTTTTGCTTTTGTCGCGATTTTCTCAGACTGTGTTTTTTATTTTTCGTGATCTGGGACTACGTGGTGGCTTATTTTTTTTATTTTTTTACGGATACCATTTTGGGGTAGATGCAATGTTTCAATCGCATTTTATTAGCTATAAAACTATAATTCTGGCTTTTTTAATTTCTCATTACGCAGTTTACTGATCAGATTAACTTGATATTTTTGACAAATCGGATATTTCTGAACAGTGATGCAAAATGTTTTCTTTCTCTTTTTAATGGGGGCTCTAACATATTTTTTGAGCACAATGAAGCCACTCTTTTAGCACCAGAGCATGCTCAGATAACACCTTATCCCAGCACGTTCACTCATTACTAATTCTTATCCATCCGACGCCCGGGACCCTCCGTGTGAGTGCGGCATGCAGATATGAGTGCGATTGTTGATATTCGGCCCCCTCGCATTCCTCCGGCAATGACCACGTGCTGGGCTTGCATCCCATTGGGAATAAGCATGGAACCCCGCCAATCCCAGGTTCTACCGGCTTTATTCTGATGAGCTCTACGCCACGTCGCCCATGCTCAAAACTAAGAGGACGTCCATCATTAAATTATCCTTGTGTTGTATCTGCAGATTGCACCTCCTCCATCGTTGTCGGAGCCACTTAAAGAACTTTTCAGGCAACAGGAAGCCGTCAGAGGGAAGCTTCGCCTGCAACACAGCATTGAAAGAGTAGGTTTCATTGTGTGAACATATGCACGGCCTCCTCATCACCTTCTTGTGAGTAGGGAGCCCTTTCCCGGCATTTGGTTTTTACATCTGGCCGTCTTTTCACTCCCTAGGAGAAGCTGATTGTGTCTTGTGAGCAGGAGAACCTCCGCGTTCATTGCCGAGCAGCCCGGACTATTGCCAATCAGGCTGTGCCTTTCAGCGCTTGCACCATGTTGCTGGACTCGGAGGTGTATAACATGCCTCTGGAAAATCAGGTGAGTGCTTTATGCGTCCGGATATGTGCGGCGGTTCTCTAAAGTCATGGCACATGTCATGACCACGTGCGTTGTGCATATGTACTTTAGGCCCGGGGTCTCCCACTCCGTATAAGCCGTCCATTAACGTCTTGTGTTTTGTAGGGAGATGAAAACAAGTCCGTCAGAGACCGATTTAACGCTCGCCAGTTCCTGTCCTGGTTACAAGACGTTGACGATAAATACGACAGGATGAAGGTGAGTGAGGAAATCCTTGCCAAAATCTGCCATTAAAGAGCAAACCCCTTCCCTGCTTCGAGGGCTTCCTCTTTACAAATGTCGGAGTAGTTAGACGTGCTAAGAATACGATTGGTAAATATTGGTCCTTCCGAACGCATTTTACACTTTGAACATTCATCACAAATTTAGGGTTATTTTAAAGGTGTCACCTGGTGGGTAACACATGGAACAGAAAAACAAAAATCAAATTCTGAAATTTTTGTAAGTCAGTCACCATTTTCTAAGACCTGTAGCATCTTTATTTTTGAGGATCTTGGGTTGGGTGAAGGCTTAGTTTTTGCGCACAGAACTGATGTTTTTATTGATACCATTTTGGGGGTAGAAATGATGTTTTGATCACCCGTTATTGCATTTTATTGAAATATTGCAGCGACCAAAAATATTTAATTGTGTTTCGATATTTTTTTTTTATCTCATTACACCGTTTACCGATCGGATTAATTTACTTTACATTTTGATCGGACGTTTCTGAACTCTGCGATACCAGATGTTTTTTTATTTTAATTTTTATTTTGAATGGTGCAAAAGGGGATTGATTTGGGCGTCATAATTTTTTAAAATATAAAAAAAACAACTTTATTATTTGCTTCCATAGACTCCTTAAGAGACTTGAAGCTGTGATTATGTGACAGATCAGCTGTCATATGCAGGGAAGATTGCCTGCCCAGCGCCCCCATCAGATACAGGTACACGACCTTAGACGTAGCTATACGTCCAAGGTCCAAAAGGGTTTGTCCAGGACTTAGATGTTAATGACTAGATTTGAGCAAAAAAAAGATTCTCAGGACACTCTTCAAGCGACCAGGACCCCCGATCGTCCCCCTATCTGCGTCCCCAGTGCAGCCATGATGTCACTCTGGACCTAATAATTGGGTAAGACCCTGATGATGCAGGTAGGGGGATGGCAGGGCTCCTGGTCCTGTGCCACAGATTACCGCCTTGACCGCTAAATCAAGTATTGCAAATCTTTTTGCTTCACTTTAACGGGAGCTGATAAAATGTTGTTAGTGGAGATACCAGATGTGGACTCCAACCTCCCCTCCCAATCGAATGTTCAGAATCTCGTTCTTACTTGTTGGACAGACATCTAAGGTGTTTTTTCTTGCAGACGTGTGTATTAATGAGACAGCAGCATGAAGCGGCGGCCTTGAATGCGGTGCAGAGGATGGAATGGCAGTTAAAGATGCAGGAGTTGGACCCAACGAGCCACAAGTCCCTGTGCGTCAACGAAGTTCCCTCTTTCTATGTGCCAATGGTGGACGTGAACGATGACTTTGTGCTCTTGCCAGCATGACAAGGCGGACTCCTGAGGTTTTTTTTTTTTTCTTAATTCCTAACTGGCAAGGGCCGGACCCCTTGGCTTAGAAGAGCTCAGACTTCACTTGCATCTTTTTCGCTTGCTGATGAATCCGCTGCTTTATGAGAGGAGGAAGCATTTTGATAGAACTAATACGGAATAAAATACCCCCTTTTAGAGGAATTGCACTTTCTTCACAGCGTAAGCCCACCACTCCTCCCGGTAGGAGGCGGAGTGATCTACCGCGGAAGGGGCATGCACAGGCGGAGCGAGGGGGAGCAAGGGATCAAAGGATGCCACGTGTGACACCGCTGCCATCTGCTCCATTGTGCTGCAGAGAAGAGCCAGTGGAGGAAGGTGCACCCGTTCATCACGGCTATTGTTTTGTTTTATTTTTTTCCCAGATCTGGTTGTTCAAGAAGTTTTAAAGAGCAGACTTTCATTTGACTATTCCCCCGCCGCCCTCTTACGTTCGTTCGTCTTGTCAATAAGACAAGAAGTTAATAAAAAAAAAAAATCGCCTTCAGCCGCTGACTACCTCATGTCAGCCTTTAAAATCCCAGTCCGCCGATGCAAAGCGAAGACGGTCTGTTCCTTTAAAATTAGTAATTGTTTTGTTTCCCCATTGCAGGTTCTGCATGTGGTTCTTACTGGTTTAGGATTCCAAAACTTCCCCCTTCCCTCCATGCTTTGCGTCTGACCATGCCAAGCATCGGCGATCCAACATTTTTAAGAGACTTAACGCTCGGTTTGTCACTTTCTTCCCTCTCCTTCCCCTTCCTTCTTAACAACATCTTTTAACATTTTGGGCATTTTGTTTCTCTTGTTGGAGAAGTTAACTTGAAACACTACAGAGCCAATACTCCTATATGTATGAAAAAGACGAAGAGAAAAAAAAAAAGAAAAAAAAAGTATCTGGTAAATTATGTACAGTTTTTATACACATTACCCTATGTACTTTTTGCTGCCTTCTAGATAAATTATTTTGCAAACACATTACTGCACAGTTGTAAATAACTTATGTACTGTAACATCACTTTCAGTTTTGTGTAAAGAAATAAATGACTTTAAAAAAAAGAAAACAAAAGAAAAAAAAAAAACAACAACTTTGTAATATAGTTCAGCCTAGGCAGCACTTCTCTGAAGAGATGGGTTCTGGGAGTGTGGGCGACAGATGGGCCAAAAAAAAAAAATTCTGTTCAGTATTTTTTTTGCTAATTTTATGTCTCCATATTAACATTTTGGTTTTGTTGTAGTCCGTACACACCCGGCAAGAAGGGTTTTTTTTTTTTGTTTTTTTTTGTTCTTCAAACATTGAACCGTTTGACACTCGGATGTAGTTTTTGGTCATCCGTTTTGTTCGGGATCTGGTGGATCTCTTTTGGGTTTATTTTCTACCGTCTCGGTACTCATAGCTGTTGTATCTGCTAAGCTGCGGCTGGTTAGTCTGATTCGTACGGTCGGCTTAAGCACATTGTAGTGATCTGTTGTGATCGTACATGTAGTCCTAATGAAGCTTTCTAGAGGGGGGTGTCTGTCACCAGCTTTTACCCAGATGACTGGCGTGTAATGCGGAAGGTCTTGGGGCCTGTTCTCTATTCGGAAGAACATCAAGTCCCAGTAGGGGTGCAATCAGACGGCTGTAAAAAAGCGGCCCTGACTCAAGCGGGTCACCGGTTTAGAAATACATGAGTGTCACGCCCAGGAGAGCTGCCAGCCAGTCCGTATATTGCAGGCTGGTTTTTCCAGCCCTAATCTGTTGAAATTGTTTTGAGTGGAACCGATAAGTTGCACTTGACTTACACTCAGCTTAGATGGACTTTTCCACCTCCGTCTTTGTCTCCATCTCACATACCTGCTGCACAGTCATTTTGGAGTTTCCTGTCTTTCCCCCATCAATGGCCACGAGGCTCATCCGCACAGACCCGAGTGTCCGTTTTAGGAATAACCACATGACTTAGTTGCTTAATCAGAAGACCTATTGAGGCAAGGAGCTTTGTTCCTTCTCCCCTTAAGGGGTCCCTTGTATTTGAGGTCATATGTCACCCCCCCCCCCCCAAAAGGATGACCAAACACAAGCTTCCCAGACTTTCCTGCTGTCTGAGCTGGTATCAGTCGGCATGCTAAAGCTGTGGGATATCGGTGTTGACTCCTAGTTAAATGTTTTTCAAAAAGAATCTTTTAATTCTTTTTTTGGTGGGGTCGGGATACAAGATTATACTTTTTATTTGCAAGAATCCAATGCAAACCCAGGTAACACATAAGACTAAAAATCCATAAGCGAGAAAAAGTTGTCGTGCACAGGTCTTACACGCTTTGCAATCAGTAGCGATTTTATGGTTAAACTGTTAAGAATAATAAAAAATAAAATGTTATAATCCTGCTTTATGGGGGGGGATATGACTAGGGGTTATAATCCTGCTTTATGGGGGGGATATGACTAGGGGGCATCTGCAGGTAACAAACTCCATTCAATGACTTCATTGTTGAAATAGTCTTGAGTCGAAAACATTAAAAAAAAAATCCAAATTCTATTCCCTAAATTTGTAGACTCCCCTTTGATCTTACATCTATGTTGGGGCCTTGCAGGGACTCACGGAGTTGAGTATATTAGTGACTGATGTGTGCTTGAAATTGGCGCACATAAGTAGGCATGATCTTTTACGTATTTTGTTGGGGGAAAAGGCAGTAATAAGAAATGCTGAGTTAAGACGTCCAAATATATCGGACCGCGCTGTACGGTCTGGATGCCGGTTTCCTGCACTGATTTGACGTATTCGTCAAATTTGGGTCAGAAGACCCAGAGCCGGCCCTTCCATCGCGGGACAGCTGGGACATCTGCTCAGCGCCGACTTGGATTTTAGCATGTAAAATTTGAATTGAAACTTTCTTGTGGAGTCTGTAAAAATCCGACTACGACATCGCAAGCTTTTCTACGACAAGTATCTTCCAGCAGACCCGCTTTTTAGTGTGCCGACGTTCGCTCTGAGAGTCTCTTGCTGCCTTAGTCTTTCTCAATATTCACAGCTTTTGAGTTTTTTTTATTTTAGAAAGTTTTAACCACATTTTAAATATTAGCTGTTTTGGACTTTTTTATAGTAAATTTCTTATTGTTGGAGATATTTTTTTTCTTTTTGTTGCCCCCGTTACAATTTAACCCGTCCCAATTAGGGCACGAGTCTTTCCACCATCAAAAAAAAAAAAAGTAAAGTAGCAACTATTATTTATTCTTCTCACCTGTGGTATGTTTGATTCATGTCTCACCAGATTGTAAATTTCCCTCCTGTAATTGTTCTACGAGACATTGTACATAAGTGTATATATATCGAGCAAGCAGGTCGCTCCACACCCTTTGTTACAATTCACATCCGTACAGTGTGTGGATTGATACAGCAGCCAGAATTTGCGTTCTTGATAAATGTTAATTTTTTTTTTATTCTTTTTGTTTTCCACTTGTTTGTGTACATATTGTTTTGGCAGTGCTGGTGCTGCCTTTGCACTGCGCTGCCCTTTTTTTGCGGTTCAATCATTCAGCTGTATACAACTTCCTGCAGAATACAACACAATAAAAAAAAAAAAAAAAATGTTATTTTCTACAATTGCATGTACAGAACGAAGGCCAGAAATGCTCTTGTCCCTCAGAGATAATGTTCATAAATAAATTTAAAAAAATATCTTTAGTCTGTGTTTGATTTCTCATTTCCTAAGCCTTCCACTATGATGGGAATTTCATACTATTGGGAACACCTTTGTCATAGCTGGAGCTGCTTATATGGACCTTTTTATACTCGTCTAATGCACTTTCACGTTTTAATAGGGGAGGAGGGGGGCTCTCTTGGTGCCATTCTTTCAGCTTGTGTTTAGTTTCTGAAGAGGGCAGCTTATGACTTTGGTCCCTCTAAAACCAGGGGTCACCGCTGGCTGGCTGGCCCGAGAAGGGGGCTGGCTGGCTGACCCGAGAAGGGGGCTGGCTGGCTGACCCGAGAAGGGGGCTGGCTGGTTGACTCGAGAAGGAGGCTGGCTGACCCGAGAAGGGGGCTGGCTGGTTGACCCGAGAAGGAGGCTGGCTGGCCCGAGAAGGGGGCTGGCTGGCCGGCAGTCTTACCAGCACCATATCTAACAACCAGTTATGAAGCTAAGGTCTCCAGATAGTGACACTTGTAAGTAGTCCTGCACAGAAGAACGTGTCTGGATGTGCATTTACTGGCACAGTGGACGAGGGGAAATACATTTTGTAAGCTTGCGATGGGATGATATTGATAGAGGGGCGTTTGAAGCTCGAGGTTATGGTGTGTCTGGTTCTCAAGGTAAACCATTTTGGATTGCACTTTGTTTTCAATATAACCTTACTGGCCCCTCTGGCTAGTGTACTCAGGGTCACAAGCTCGTACAGAGGCATAATTAAAGATTTTTCAGTTTGCCCTGCAGACCTCTCAGCAGTTGGGTTGTTTCACTTATGCTCCTGTGGGTCATAGACAGCAGATGCCAGTAACCTGTACTCCCAGCAGGTGAATAGTGAACAACTAGGACATGGTACAGAAAACACTTGGTCACACTAAACTAACATTTGCTAAAGTTCTGTGGCCTAACATGAAGTAATTTTCATAGACCTACGTAGGGGAGAAAGGTAAGAGATTTTGTGAGCTCTACAATATGCAGCACTTCTGCGTAGTCAGAGTCCACATTGATACTACTTTCGATGGCTGAAGGTGGGCGACCCAGGAGATCTGACTGCAGTCGGAATGCACAGTATTTGTTCTGTTTCCATGGAGACAAAGGAGCTGATGACAAAAATTAAACATTCCATTACGTACAATGTCTCTATTTTTGCTCATTCTACAGGTCGTGTATCCAGGGGGTAAGACGATGGAATACGGTCTTGGTTCATAGATATTGTAGCATGGACGGCCGCCGGTCTGTAGAGGCATAACTTGCCCAGTAATGCCTCTGAACATACGGCATAGCACCTCCAGCTCGATAAGTGGAGATTGACGGATACCTGCGCTTTACACAGACCGGTCCATACAGGAAAAACCTGCTTGACTTCACTTATTGAGAAAATATTCCTTCTCTATGACCCAACAAGCCCTTCTTGAGAAGTGTTGACCTAGGTGTTATGCTATAAGGGTTGGTTTGTAAATCCTTAAATTACTTAGGGCTGAAGATCTTTTTCAACTATTTGCTGGTTTTGCAATCGCCGAGCTCATTCCATAAACTAAAAAAAAAAAGTCTCCAGTCTCCTTATTTGAAAGTGCTTTGTTCACAGTATTGAGTTATGCAACATTAAGGGAATTTTAAAAGCCAACTCTGAACTGTATAAGCCCCCCAAAAATCAACAATTTAATGACTCCCTTTATTACTCTCTTCTTCCATAGAGCAGGTATGGCCACTTATGACGCAGTGACCGATCTGAGTGGTCTTGTCACTGTAGTCTGGTGAAGAGTTTCCACACTAAATATTAGAACCCTTATCCTATCCTTCAACCTCTTTTTAAGGACTTTTTGGGGAATTTGTTATGTCTCAATTATCTATCGAAAACTTTTGTAATTCTCCCATGAAGATTTAATGTCTGCAATAATGAAAACTAAAAAAAAAAATATAGTTTTTTCTTTGGTAAGGTGGCTCTTTGAAATCCAACCTGGCAGATGAGGCAGTGTCTGCTGGTAGTCATGAATGTTAGGTTTGGCAGAAATATATGGGTACAGGAGCTGGACATTTGTGGGCTTAGGGTTAATACAACTTCCTAATACACTTTCATTATAAGTTTTATGCACATGAAGCCATGTTTTATTTTGCTGGACGGATCCCCTTTAAATATGACTGCCTGTTCTATTTTGTGCTATATCAGCTGGTGCAGCACTACAAGTGCTAGTGTGCCTTACATGCTGGGAGTTGTGGTTCCACCAGTTGTAAATTATTGCTCTATTGTTTAATCAAAACATGGCCTCGTTCAGCTGTAGGAACTTTGACACCAAGAAAGATGTGATATGTGCCAAATTAATGTGGACATTCTTAAAAAAAAATAAAAAAAATGATTACACTATTTGAACACCAGGGGGCAGCAGCCTCTTATCTGGGTCTTTCTCCTTAGACTAAGTTTACATTGCAAATTCTTTTTCTTTGTTTTCCAGCAAAAAAAAAAAAACAATCGCAGCAGTGTATAAATATGTGCTGGAGAAGGATGTTCTCAATACCATGGATGGCAAGAAGAAGGAACTAATCCATCTTGGAACAAATCAAGCCGGACATGTCACTTGAAGCAAGGATCGCCAAGCTCCGTTCAGAACCACAAGTAGCTAGAAATTCATGGGGCAGTTTATTAAATCAATAGCGGGGCCTCCACATTCATCGTCAGTCATTTATAGCCTTGTGACAAGATCCCGATCTCGAACCTGCAGCTTCCCAGCTGTGAAGCTTTTTTTTTTTATAAATTCTGTATAAAGCTTGCATGTATTTCTATACACTGCAAGCTGCTTTATCCTCTCACTGCCCAAATCAATGTCCAGATCACAATGCTGAGCTTTCCTTCCGCGCCCGGCTCTGATCACGTGAATGGTTCCTCCACCAGGATAGCATTCACATCCTCTCCTGTCGTAAGACTGCACAATAGCTTTGTAAAAGAAGGCAGGGAACCATAACGTGCCGTCCCATGTCAGGATCACAGGAGAGTGATACAGGTGCACATTCGCTGCAGAACCTGATGGTGGAGAAAACCGTGATCAAAGCTAGGAAGATTTCTTAGATCTGGGCATCCACATGGGATGGGAATGATGTGCTCGTCCAGATCTGTGCGTGCTCGCTGTCTGTGGGCTTTGTTGACGGGATAGAGCAGCTTGCAGTGTATTGAAATACCAGCAAGCTGCAGAATATAAACGGGGGAAAAATCAGATGTAAAAAGCCTTTTAAGCCTGTCTGAGCATGTAAATTGGTAGCTAGAGATAGGGATGCTGTAAATAGCAATTACCTGATATAAGCACTCCCTTTTATAAGCACTGACAGACCGGGTACATATACAAGCTACAGACAACGAAACTCGATTCACACATAATATATATATATTTCTAGGTGTTGTCATGATTTCGCCTGCTTGAGCCTGTTTATATATCACACGTGTAGCCACGCTCTTGTACAATCGGCGTTGCTCCGGGCCTGTGCATACAGTGCTACCCATTACTCAGATTATTCTGGATCCTCATCCCCTTGGGCCGCGAGGGCGTAACTGGTTTTAACAAGTGCAAAAGGTAAACGTAAAACCCTCCACAGTGAAGATGTATTATACAATTCCTCAAAGGACACGTGTATGTCAGCTTAATAGAGTTGAGGTGCAATACCAGGCGCTGCCTGAAGAGAGGCGCTGGTTCAATATGGGAAAAATATATATATTTTTTTCCCAATTTGATGTAACCTTTAACACTTAGGATGTGATTCTGCTGCGTTCAGGCGGTGCACAACGTCCTTATGACATGCCTGGAGCGACGGGCATGACTGCTGGAGGTGGAGGAGGGTTAACTCTTTATTACATCACACACATTAAACCGCTATTGACCATGTGTGTCCTATGTCTGGAGCGACTGTGAATGTCGTACTCCGACACGTCACACTTTGTTTCCATCCATTTCTGGAGGCTTCTTGAAGTAGGTTTGGGGTCGTTTTTCTGCTGGAAGATCCATGACCTAGGACACAAGCCCAGCTTTTCTGACACTGGGCACTACATTGTGACCCTAAATCCTTTGCTAATAATCAGTCAAGGTGCCAGAGACATCAAACCAACCCCAAAATATCCTGGTACCTACAGTCAAATGTGGAAGTTCTTTTCTTTGTAGGCCTCATTCCAGCTTCGGTAAACAGTAGATTGATGTGCTTTACCAAAAAAGCTGTATCTTAGACTCATCTGTCCACAAGACGCTTTATCAGAAGGATTTTGGCTTGCTCAGTCTGGCCTTTTTATGTCCCTGTGTCAGCAGTGGGGTCCTCCTGGGTCTACTGACATAGCGTTTCATTTCATTCAGATGTGGATTGATAAGACGGTCGACCTTGATATACCTGAGCCTGCTGCACAGCTGGAATGTCTTTGGAACTTGATCGGGG
The DNA here is from genome assembly GCA_009801035.1 of Oophaga pumilio. Classification (NCBI taxonomy): domain Eukaryota; kingdom Metazoa; phylum Chordata; class Amphibia; order Anura; family Dendrobatidae; genus Oophaga; species Oophaga pumilio. The sequence goes on along the minus strand of VIAB01000764.1, from coordinate 63,714 downwards.
CTGCTTATCCTTCATCCAGACTATCCTGTGTTGCAACCTTTCAGCAATATATAACTGTATATGGCATGACCCATAAACTTGAACTATTTTGTACATTCTGCAGCGGTGCCATGAGGCAGCACAGACTCCATACTTGAGACACTACACAGTGCCAGGTCATGGTGGTCTCTGCTGGACACGGTACTCTGCCAGTACAGGCTGCTCATCAATGCCGATGATGAACCTGGATCAAATGGAACAGATTTAGGGAAGGGCTGAGAAAAGTCACACAGACCTCCCTGTATAATGTGCACAGATCTATCATCCACCTCGGCTCAGTGGTCTCCTTTTTGTTATACTGTAAGTTAATATCTGTCATGTACACAGAGCAGATAACACAGGATCCACCATTCACAATAGGTGATGTCACAGCTCACCTCCTCCTCCTGTACAATGACTGATAACACCTCTATGTACAGTAGATAACTCAGGATCCACCACTCACAATAGGGGATGTCACAGCTCACCTCCTCCCCCTCTTGTACAATGACTAGGACAAATGTAATAAAATACATTTTACAAAATTCTTGAAAAACACAATACCATTTTCTAATGGAAAGTTCCCTAAAGGGTTTTTCTCATCTGAGAAATGTGTTTCAATTTGCAGCTGTGGTTGTAATCTGAAGACTTGGGTTATGGTTCCAGCAAACAGTAATTTGCAGCTGGAGTCCATCAGCAATGAGGCCTCTGTTATCGCTGGTAGGAGGGAGGCTGCACCTTCCTGATGATCACTACGCAGGTTACATTTATCTCTGGAGGCCTCCGCTATTGGCCACGATTGAGTTAAAAAAAAAATGTCACTTAAATACATGTAATATAATTGCGGCTAAAAATCATTTCTGCAATTGGGTTTCATAGAAAATGTGGCGCCATAAACTCTGCTGTGCTGTGATGTCACCGGCTGCAGGAAGATTCCCGGATAACAGTTACCTTGTGACCACGGTCTGATGGGCGGGTTTGTGAGTCCCTTATCTGTCATTTCCTGAGCTCCTCTCAGCTGATTTATGACACGGACCACAGTAAAATTGCACGTGGCGGGAAACAAAAGGCAGGGACGAAGCCAAACGGGGCAAAATTTGTAATGAAACCGGATAGCAAAAATGTTTTTTAGCCCGAAATACAGGGGCCAAAGAAGAAAGGGCCAATACCATCTCCAAAACACGTGGAATTGTGCATTATGATGGGCTACTGGACTGCAAAGGGCCCAAGAACTGCTCTTGCACAAGGGCCTCTTTCTCTGTGCCCCTTACACAAGGGGGCGGTGTCGTCGTGGGTATATTGTGCGTAAGGGGGGGTGGTTTCGTCCCCGTGGGAATTTTTACGTAAGGGGGTGGTTTCGTCCCGGGTGCGTTCTGGGA
>VIAB01000764.1:17308-27780 GCA_009801035.1 Oophaga pumilio | reverse complement strand
TACATGCCAAAAATGTTGTATATATTGGCCCATACAACACATGGGTGAATAAATACACCATTTTTTGCATGGAATTTACTACTGACTGCTGCCCATTTTTCTGGCTTTTTATGCACCATGGGTTGGTGGATTGCAACCTGTAATCTGCACCTCTATCTGCACTTTTGCTTTTTGTCATTCTATCCATTATCTCATACACACACATCAGAGAGTGCAGCAGACACTGTATGCACTAAAATGTCTGCAAATATTGAATATGTGAAATATAAACGGTACACCTCCCATTTAGAATAAACTTATAAAACTGTTAAATGCGTGCACCCACCAATCACGACAAGGCATTTCTGTTTTGATAGGAACCTCGTCACCTCTCCCGGATAGTACAGATTGCCTATAGGTGCGCAGACATATCTTACATATAATGATCTCTCTCATTAATAATTATGTGATAGTCCAAAAATCATCACGTCGTTACACAGCGGGACACTTGGGTGACGTTAGTCGGTCTGGACTGATAATGAGTCTTGTTAACTTGCTGGAAATCTGCAGCGCTGCTTAGAAATGTTATCAGACCTTTCTGACATTTTTCTTGGCAGCTTCTTGTTATTGCTGTGTTCATCGAATTAGTTGGTAAGGGGCCAACAGTTTCTCATGGAAAATAATACGAGTGATTATTTTATTTCATATTTCTTGTGCTTTCTCCTATTATTTACACAACACTTAGATATGAATCTGCTTCATTGCTGATTTCCACTGCTGCTGTCACTGACAGGTCTCGGGTCAGAAGTGTGGACATAATAGGTCGCTGTTGGATTCATATGAATGAATGACTTTTAGAGATGAGAAAGTCGATTCGATGCAAATAGAATTTGTGTTAAATTTTCCGGAACTGACTGAACAATTTGCAATTTGCTTGGCCCGAACCATATTAAATGGCACTGATTGCCTCAGCCAAGTAAGGATCACATGACCTTAGGTGGGCTTCCATATAATGCCTTGCAGATGTCATGTCACGTGGTATGCAAAAGCCACTTAGGCAGGATTATCATAACCTATATAAAAGCAAAGGTAGGGAATGCAGCAGCCATTTTGAGGTGAATCTGGATAGTGAGAGCACGCCACAGCTCACTGCTTAGCCATAGAGATAAAGTCATAAAAAAGAGAAGAGACCATAGTGACAACATATGACACCAAAGCAGTGAATATGATTAGAGTGAGTCAGAATAAGAGTAACCAGGGCCCCGGGGCAGTTTAGAGGTCACATGTAATAGGTCACGTGATTAACACAGGTGCTCTGGTGCATATCTGCATATGCAAAATGACAGAGAGAGCAACACATGTATTGCTTTTTCCATTATGTTGCTATACTATGCATAATATAGGGCTATACATAATAGGAGAGGACACTATATATAACAAGAAGGAGCTGTATAATAAGGGACGGATGATATATAATATGGGAGGCATGGCTCAGTGCGTATTGGTTAATACAGACCGCAGTAAACGACTGCCAATCGGTAATGGTTTATCAACTAGTGGTTGTTTACTGCCGCCGGTCAGTCTGTGTAAATACACCCCTATAAAGAATATTTAGCCTAACGCTGATGTCTCGTCTGATTACACCTTTTTTCGTCTTCATATTGTCAGAGCTTAATGTCGACGTCCTAGTTCCACATCCACACTACCTCACCCATATACCGGCCTTCATATGACACAGAGAGTCAAAAAACACTTTACAATAGCATGAAAAGGCTTAAGAACACATGCAATAACTGCTCAGGCGGTCACATATACAGTCGTTCATATAACTTGGCAATATAGCACTAAGTCCCCTAATACAGTGACCCACCAGATAGCCCAAAACCCTTTAAATCCCTTAACGACCTCCGATACGTCCTGTAACGGGGACTTTATTCCTCAGCGCCGCTTTTTAACAGCGCTGAGAAATAAATGAATAGCGCCTCCATGTTGCTGAAAGTCCCACTGGTGACATCTGTACATGACAGCTGACACCCTACGGTATTGGCTCCGGCCAGTTTTGGAAACCGATTGGGGCAGATTAGCCCTTTAAATACTGCTCTCAATCGTGACAGCGGTATCTAAGTGGTTAAAAGATACCGTATGTCAGGATCGACCCTCCCCGCAATCACAGGTGCTGATCGTTGCCATAGTGCCCTGAGGTCATCTGATAATCCCAGGGTACGGTAGCCTGTAAGATCCTGCTATGAGCTGGGTCTTACAGGCACAGTCAGTGAGATACTGAAAGGTCTCATGCACTGCTGTAGATGAGTACTGCAGTGCATGAGACCAGAGATGAAAGTGAAAAAAAAAGCATGTCCCACAATTTAACTAAGTGGCAAAGTAAAAAAAAATGCAGAACATATGTAATAAAGTAAAATCACTAAAGAATGCACAAAAATCACAAAGATTCTTTAGCCACTAAAAACTGTCCTACTAGTTAACCCCGTAAAAAGAAAGAGTAAAAAAAACTATGCTTTATCAACATACCGCCTAACAAAAAGTGCAATGAAACGCGATCAAAAGGATGAATGTAACTAAAAATGGTATCTCTGAAAACGTCTTCTTGTCCCACAAAAGCAAACCGCCATGCAGCTCTGTCAGCAGAAAAATAAAAAAGTTATAGGTCTCAGACTAAAGAGATGCAAAAATAATTATTTTTTTCTATAAAATAGCTTTTATTGTATAAAAGCGACAAAACATACAGAAAGATATAAAGGTGGCATCGCTGTAATTGTACTGACCCGAAGAATAAAGCTGCCTTTTCAATTTAACGAAACGCGGAATGGCATATGAAAAAAAACTAAAAATAAATTCCTGAATTGCTATTTTTTGTTCATTCTGCCTCACAAAAATCGGAATAGAAAGTGATAAAAAAAAATGTAATTTGCCTGAAAATGGTATCAATAAAAACATCAGCTCGTTATGCAAAAAACAAGGCCTCACTTGACTCCGTCAGCCGAAATATGGAAAAATTATAGCTGTCTTAATATAGTGATACAAAAACTACTTTTTGCAATAAAAAGCATCTTTTAGTGTGTGACAGCAGTCAAACATAAAAACCAGATATAAATCTGGCATCGCTGTAATCACACTGACTGCACTTATACCGCACTGCGTAAAAAATAAATAAAACCAATTCTTCACCTGCTATTGATTTGTTCACTCTGCCTCCCAAAGATCGCAGTAAAGCTTGGTTCTCATTTATCCTGCTCTCTATGCTGAGAGCTTACACCGAGATTTCCGTGTAAATTTCAGAAATACGTGATTCTGACAGCACCCCCGGTGAAAGATTCCCTCTAATGAGGCAGATGAAATCAATGTGGATGCTGTCTGAACTGTGATCGGCGCTGTCCGTCTATTTAGGCATGTCTAAAAGTTCTGTCCGCCACAGTTTTGTGTACAATGCTAAACAGAAGCCTGATGTAATTCTGCTGCCTCATTATAGTGAGTGGCTCTCTTGGGGGTTTCATCTCAATCACATCACTTGGAGATTTAGATGCAAACCCCAATACAAGTGCTCAGTGTAAAGCGCAGGATAAATGTGATCCAAAATGTTATGTAAAATGTCCAATAAAAGCTTCTACTCAATCCACAAAAAAAGAAAGTCTCCATTCAGGTTCGTCATCTATTAACAGAAATATTGGGGCATCTATGTTAATGGTAGTACAAAGTCTCTGGAAAAGTGCTCGCCTTGTGGCTAAGCAATACTGCACAACCACATATGGGGTATTTCCACAATCAGCAGAAATTGTGTGACAAATTTTAGTGCAATTTTTACCTATTTCACAGATCAATGTTGTAAAATTCTGTGAAGCACCTGCGGGTTCAGGGTGCTCACCACATGTCTAGATAAACTCCTTGAGGAGTCTAGTTTCCAAAATGGGGTCACTTGTGGGGGTTTCCACTATTTAGGCACATCAGAGGCTCTCCAAACGTGACATGATACCCGCAAACCATTCCATCAAAGTCTGCTTTACAAAACATCACAGCTTCTTTTCTGAGCTCTGCTGTGCACCCAAACAGTAGTTTTCCCCCACATATGGGGTACCTGTGTACTCAGGAGAAATTGCACAACAAATTTTGTGTTCCACTTTCTCCTGTTACCTTTGTAAAAATATATTTGGGGCTGAAATAACATTTTTGTGGGAAAAAAATGTGAATTTTTACTTTCACAGCTCTACATTATAAACTTATGTGAAACACATGGAGGTTTAAGGTGCTCGCCACACATCTACAGTGGAGGAAAATAAGTGTTTGATACACTGCCAATTTTGCAAGTTTTGCCACCTACAAAGAAAGTAGAGGTCTGTAATTTTTATCATATGTACACTTCAACTGTGAGAGATAGAATCTTAAAGAAATATCCAGAAAATCACATTGTATGACTTTTACATAAATAATTTGCATTTTATTGCACAAAATAAGTATCTGATCACCTACCAACTAGCAGGAATTCTGGCTCTCACAGACCTGTTAGTTTTACTTTAAGAAGCCCTCCTAATCTGCACTTATTACCTATTTTAATTGCAGCTGTTTGGACTCATTACCTGAATAAAAGACACCTGTCCACACACTCAGTCAATTGCACTCCAACCTCTACAGGAAAATAGGCAAAGAGTTTCGTGAATAGGCAACAATTGTTGGCACAATTATCAGAAAATTGAAGAAACACGAGATGACTGCCAATCATCCTCGGTTTGGGGCTGTATGCAAGATCTTGTGCTGTGGGGTAAGGATGATTCTGAGAAAGGTTAGAAATCAGCTCAGAACTACATGGGAGGACCTGGTCGACGACCTGAAGAGAGCTGGAACCACAGTCTCAAACATTACAGTTAGTAACAGACATGCCATCATGGATTAAAATCCTGCATCTGGATGATCCAGAGGAGGCATAGGAGAAGGTCATGAGGTCAGATGAGACCAAAATAGAACTTTTTTGGTGTCAACTCCACTCATCGTGTTTGGAGGAAGAATAAGGATGAGTACAACCCCAAAACACCGTCCCAACCATGAAGCATGATGGGGAAAACATCATACTTTGGGGGTGCTTTTTTGCAAAGGGGACAGGATGACTGCACTGCATTGAAGGGAGGATGGATGGGGTCATATATCTCGAGATTTTGGCCAACAACCTCCTTCCCTCAGTAAAAGCATTGAAGATGAGTTGTGGCTGGGTATTCTAGCATGAAAATGACCCAAAACACACAGCCAGGGAAACTAAGTAGTGGCTCTGAAAGAAGCATTTAAGGTCCTGGAGTGGCCTAGCCAGACCTAAACCCAATAGAAAATCTTTGGAGGGAGCTGAAACTCAATGTTGCTCACTGACAGCCCCGAAACCTGAAAGATCTGGAGAAAATCTGTATGGAGGAGTGGACCAAAATCCCTGCTGCAGTGTGTGTAAACTACAGGAAAATGTCTGACCTCTGTAATTGCAAACAAAGGTTTCTGTACCAAATATTAAGTTCTGCTTTTCTATTGTATAAAATACAGTACTTACTTCATGCAATAAAATGCAAATTAATTATGTAAGTATCATACAATGAGTTTCTGGATTTTTTTTTAAGATTCTGTCTTGCGCAGTTGAAGCTTACCTACAATAATAATTACAGGGCTTTTCATTCATTGTAGGTGGGAAAACTTGCAAAATTGGCACTGTATGAAATAATTATTTTCCCCACTGTAGATAAGTTCCTTGAGGGGTCTAGTTTCCAAAATGAGGTCACTTGAGGGGGATTTCCACTCTTTAGGCACATCAGTGGCTCTCCAAACGTGACATGGCTTTCCCTATTGATTCCAGCTAATTTTGCATTCAAAAAGTCAAATGGCACTCTTCCTTTCCGAGTCCTGCCATGCACCCAAACAGTAGTTTTCCCACCACATATTGGGTACTGACGTACTTAGAAGAAATTGCACAAAAAATTGTACAGTGCATCTTCTCCTGTTACCCTTGTGAAAATAATATATATAATAAAATTGTGATATCGCTGGTCAAATTTTAACACTTCCAACTTCCTAACAAAAAAGTGATGCTTCAAAAATTGTGCTGATGTAAACTAGACATATGTTACGTATTAACTATTTTTTGAGACATACCTCACTGATTTAAGGGCATAAAAATTAAAAGTTTGAAAATTGCTAAATTTTCCATCTTTTTTTGCCAAATTTCCAATGTTTTCACAAATAAACGCAAGTCATATCAAACAAATTTTACCACTACCATGAAGTACAATGTCATGAAACAGCAGTCTCAGAATCAGTAGGATCCATTGAAGCGTTCCACACATATTACCACATAGAGTGACATTGGTCAGAATTGTAAAATTTAGCCTGGTAATGAAGGTGAAAACAGGCTCGGGAGTTAAGGGGTTAATGTCTGCTGCTGTGAATGTCTGTGTAATTCCAGCAGCATCAGTAGTTTCTGTACACATAGGTTTCACTGTAGGTGTTACAGCTGTAATCACACTGACCCGAGTAAAGCCATCTTATCACGGTGAACCCTGCAAAAACAAATATAAGAACTATTCTTGTACTGCTGTCTATTTGTTCATTCTACCTCCCAAAAAATAAGGCTCAGCTGACATTTATCCTGCGCTGTCCACTGAGTGCTTACGTTGGGGGTTTCTGTGTAGCACACAATATTGTGATCCAAGCATTATACTGGAAGCGATCAAAAAATGCTATGTACCCCAAAATGTTACCAACAAAACCTCTAACTTATCCTACACAAAACCAGCCCCCACTCAGGTTCATCATCTGTCACTGAACATATAAGAGGTTCCCACATTACTGGTAGAACAAAGACTCTGGAAAAGTGATATGGCTCTCGCCCCCTCAAATAAAATCCAGTGAATTCTGCGCTCCCAAATCTAAATGCCACTCTCCTTCTGAGCATCACTGTGCCTAAACCAAACTAAGTGGCCACATATTTGGCATTATTGAACCAGGGGAAATCCCAAAATAACAATTTACCATTTGCAAGTCTCTAGAAGCACAAACTGAGCACAATGTATGGGGACGTTACAATATGTGGGGGCTCAGTCTACACTTTAATGGGGGCACAATGTATGGGCACTAAATTGCAATAAAGCCTGGCGTGGATGTTAAAAATCACTTCAGCCACAGAAGAACTCATTGAGAGCTGCAATTTCTACAATGGGTCCCTTTTTATTTTGCTGTTCTGGCACCATAGGAACTTCACAAATGTCGCCCACAAACTATTCTAGAAAAATCTGTTGTCTAAAAGCCCAATAGCGCTCCTTCCTTCTCAGCCATGACGTGTGGCCTAACAGTAGTTTCTGACGATATATAGGGCATCACTGCATTTGGAAGAAATTGGGCAATAAATTGTCGGGTCCAGTTTCAGCTATTAACTCTTGTGTATGTCACCGGTTTGTCAGAAGCTCCAGACAGTCGCACTGCATCTAGCTGCAGAAGGTCTCTGCGTTTGGCTTTGCAGACATCTTATTAACGCTTCTGACTCTTTGACTCAGTAGCAACCTTTCTCCAGCTCTAAAAAACACACCTGGACCTGGGTGTTTATAGATTCCCAGCCTGCTGCTGGGAGTTGGCTGTGATATTTCCATTTCCCCCTGTTGAGGCTTGGAGCTATAGCAGTCGGCTATCTTCCTCTTTGGTGTTGCTGGAGGATGTCTGTGGTACATCTCTGAGTCTACTCAAGATAAGTGTTCCCCTTGTTCGTCTATCCCAGCTGTCTTTAGTGGTAGTGGGGATCGACTAGTGCTCACCTTGATAACCAGCCTTGGTGAAGCTGACAGCTGAAAGTTGCAGCCCCCAGCTGTCAGCTTTGCCTGGCTGGTTATGAAAAATACAGGGGAACCCACTTTTTTTTTAAATTATTTATTTACAGAGCAGGAGTTGGCTGATGAATATTCCCATCAGCCGATCCTGCTCTCATTGTTATTAGTGGCAGCAGGCGCCGGCTGATGGGAGCAGTATTCCCATCAGAAGTCACAAATGACCAGAGGTAAACTTTCTCCAATCATAGCTGCGGGCTCATGTTGTCATTCGACAGCATGGGAACCGCGAATGTCTGACCGGTGGTGATGATTTTTCCACCTATCAGATGCGGTGTTTGCCACGCTGTCATGCATATGACAGCATGAAAAAACACCCGGTGTTCAGGGGGGCGAACCCGAACAGTAACACGGACTTCCTGGTGAAGTCCGTGTTCGGTGTACGTGCCCGAACAGTAGGTGTTTGGTACAGACGCCAAACTTTACTGTTTTTCTGGTCCATTTTGTTGTGCTATCCCTTGCAAAACTGAAAAAATTGGGGTTAAAGTAATATTTTAGAGGCAAATTTTTTTTTTTTTTATTCCACTTTGCATTAATTCATGTGAAGCACCAGAAGAGTTAAAACATTTCCTGACAGGTTGAAGTATTTGAGGAGCGTAATTTGTAAAACGGTATGTACATTTTTTGTTTTTACAGCTAAATGTTAGAAAGTTTTGTGAGTCACCTGTAGGTTAAAACTGTTCAGTACACTACTAGATAAACTCCTTGAAGGGACTAGTTTCCAAAATCATGTCACTTGCAGGGGTTTCTGCTGTTTTGGGGTTCTGCAAATGAAACATGATGTCTGCAATCTATTCCAACCAAATTTACATTCCAAACACCAAATGTCGCTTCTCCCTTCCGAGTCCTTGCATGTGCCCCCCAAAAAGTATGATTATATATGGGGTATCGCTGTGCTCAGAAGAAATTTGGTAACAAACTGTGCAATCAATTTTTTCATGTTACCTTTTGCAAAAGTGAAAAATTTGGGGCTAAAGCAACATTTTCATGAGAAAAATGTATTCACATGAGAAAAATGAAAATTTTCGATATGATGACGACCTAAAATTATCAAATTTAACACTTTAGCAAAACTGGTGTCCAAACATTTTTATACAAATGAAACAACAAACACAGAAGGTAGTCATCCTCCCTGGCTCTGGTGCAGAATCTCCTGCCTCTGTGGATTGCCTGCAGTGGTGAAGTGATGACGACAGCGGACTTCTCCGCTGCAGCCAGTCACTGAGCTCAACATCTGATATACTGTGGATGTATTTTGTATGCATAAAATAATTTTTGTATGTATAAAAGCATTAAAGTGAACAAATTTAATAGCAAAAATTGACAATAAATGCATCTGAATTAATAAAAAAAATGACAGAGTTCTGTAAGAAGAAGTCAAATTAAATGATATCAAATTATTGTTTCACTGCATTTAAAGGGAATCTGCCAACAGGTTTTTGTTATTAAATCCAAGAGCAGCATGATGTAGGGGCAGAGAAACTGGTTGCAGTGATGTGTCACTTACTGGGCTGATTGTTAAAGGTAGCTTAAATACAATCACTGATTTATCAGCAGGAGATTATCACAAGAGGACTATCTGTCTCATGCCTTGTAGGCCTTCTGCTTTGTGTAACCCCTCCTCCATCACTTTCTGGCCATGCACAGTGTACACAGCTACCAATTAGTGATGAGCGAGAAGCATTGTTGCTCGGGTCTCCCCGAGCATGCTCGAGTGATCTCCGAGTATTTTGGCGTGCTCAGAGATTTCGTTTTCGTTGTCTCAGCTGCATGATTTGCGACTTGTAGACAGGCTTAATACATGTGGGAATTCCCTAACAAACAGGCATTCCACACATGTATTCAAGCTGTCTAGCAGTTGTAAATCATGTAGCTGAGGCGAGGAAAACTAAATCTTCGAGCATGCCAAAATACTCGGAGATCACCCAAGCAACGAGTATACTTGCTCATTGTCAGGAACATCGCACTATACTTGCTCACTGAGCCAGTGCATGTCCTGAGTAAACAAAACTGTGCCCAAAGATAACTGTGGAGCGGAGCAGCAGCAGGGAAGACGTGTGCTTCAGACAACCAGGACCTGAAGCACGTGACTGCCAAGGGGCGGAGCCGGCCACAGGTCTCTCAGAGGAAGCAGTAGCAGATAGAGAATGCTTCACGCCAGAAGACCTGAAGCAAGTGACTGCTGGTGGGCGTGGCCTAAGCCCCGGAGAGCTATGAGGTGAAGGAAAACTCCTAGAAGGGTAACTACGGGACACAGTTACCAAGGGGCATATACAGAAGGATAATCAGGATGTAGCCAAGGGGTCATACACATAGAGGGTGACGAAGTACAAGAGAAGCAGGCAGAGCGTAATCAGAATAGCCAAGGGGGTGGACACAGAGAGAGCGGCGAAGTACAAGAGGAGCAGGCAGAGCAGAGTCAGAACATAGCCAAGGGTCATACACGTAGAGGGCAGCAGAGTACAAAAGGGTCAGGCAAAACTCGAAACAGGGACACAGCCAAATCAGAACCAGACAGACAAAACATAGCACAGGCACAAAGCACTGGCACAAGCACAACTGAGTCAAACACACTCGGCCAAGGGTCAGAGTATAAGTGAGTCGCCCGCCAGGGCCGTGGGGTACTCGGACCCGAGC
>VIAB01000763.1:180376-191234 GCA_009801035.1 Oophaga pumilio | reverse complement strand
ATAAAAGTGTGTTTCTTCGTTATTTTTTTGGGTCATTCCTAATTAAATTAAGATCAGGACAGAATATTTTGAGGGTCTGATTTCTTTGCTCAAGTTAAGGGCGCAGTCAGACGGCCGTATAACACGGAAGACGGTCACAATTCTAGGACTGGCCGGCAGCTCTCCTTACCTGAGAGTGACAGCTGCATAGAAATACATGCTGTGACGCTCGGGTCAGGAGAGCCGACGGCCAGTCCTAGAATTGCGATGCAATTGTCATCCAGGATCTACGGCTGTCTGACTGCGCCCTATGGCAGATCCTTCAACAGATTTAACAGTACTAACTGCATACATTATTAAAGGATTTTTCCACTTTTGTGAGCCAATCAGATAGTAGAGTAAAAACAGATTACTCGTCTACCCTTGATCCTGCATCTGCTCCTCACCGCTGCTCCGCTGTCTGCGTTTTGGCTGCAGTGGTGACTTCACGACCAATCTCAGAGCTCATTGGCTCTGCTGATGTTGGCGGTACTAGCAGCTAAGCTCAGTGATTGGCTGCAGCACTCATGTGTCCTGTAGCCAAAACATAGACACCGAAGGAGCGGTGGAGAGTCGCCGATGGACAAAGGGATGGTGAGTACTGTCTCTTCTTGTTTTTTAAAAAGCAATTTTTTTTTTACGATCTGATCAGTTGGGATGCACTTTTTTAAAAGTGGAAAACCCCTTTAAATAAATATTAGACGTGATGAGGCTGGTATACTTACTTTGAGAATCAATGTCAAAATTTCTGCATATATCTGATATTAAAATAAGCATTTTGTGAGTCTAGGTAGATGTGGGAACATTGAAAAGGATTATACAGACATGCAAACATGAATTTTTAAAGTACACCAACTTCATCAGGTCTATGGGTGCGTGCTCACAGTTTTTTTTATTTTTAGAGTATTCGTTTGGAGAAGGTCCGCTCCAAAAGATGCTTGAAACATTTTTCCTATTTAGTTCTATTGTAAAGCCGATGTTTTATATATTCAGATTTGTGGACTTTTTTTTCTGGTTTTGATAAACACTTGGTGTAAGAAAAAAAAAATTGCATGTCGTATTTTTTTTGTAGCTTTTACGAAAAAATCTGCTCAAATGTAGGCACTATCCAATCAAAAAGCTGCAAAAAAAAAGGTTCAGAGAAAAAAATCTCCAAAAAAATGCTTTCATATTGATCCATCCTCTGCAGGTGTGTTATTGTACTGTATTGCCACCCGTCTTACTTATTGATCCATCCTCTGCAGGTGTGGTTAAATGCTTTAATTTGGACATACAACAATAGTTTACAGTAAAATTCCTTTAATCTGGAACCCAGTACTCCGGAAACCCTGGTAGCCTGGCATCAACTTAAAATGGTCGTGAGTCGGACTTTAATCCAGTGGCAACTAATAGTTCAGGGTCTTACAAGAGCAGAGGAGGAAGATTAAGCAACTGAAAAGAGGACATAAGGCGGCTCAGAGGAAAGTGTAAAAAAGGTCAAGAAAAGTGGAAGTCGGGAGAAAGGCCGAGGGGGACGGTAAAAAGTGCACAGCCCATATCCAAGATGGAATCCAACAACTCCATACAAGGTCCTTCTGTTAAAAGGAAACATGTTACACTTACAATTCCTCAGAAACTAGAAATTATCCGGAGACTTGAAAGTGGTGAAAGCCGTGCCTCCATTATGGAGGAGTTCAACATTGGCTCCTCAACCATCTATGACATTAAAAAACGAAAGGATCAGTTGTGTTCCTATGTAGCGTCCAGTGAAACCATCAGAGGCCTTATGAAGCGACAGACTTTGAAGCAACCCAAATTAGCTCAGTTGGATAAGGTGGTGTACAGGTGGTTTACCGAAATGCGATCTCAAGGAATAACTGTGACGGGGCCTATGATCATCGAGCATGCCAAAGCTTTCTACACAGGAATGGAAATAACCGAAAAGTGCATATTTTCCGACGGATGGTTAAGAAACTTTAAAGAACGCCATGGCATAAGGAAGATGTCTAGCACTGGCGAGTTATGTTCGGAGGATGCTGAATCTATGGAGGGCTATAATGAATTTTTTAGTACGCTTCTGAAAGAACAAAAATTGCTCCCAACCCAGATTTACAACAGTGAAGGCTTTGTAGAAGAGTGGATGGTAGTTGATAAGGACACTCCAGTGGTTCAATACAGCGAAGATGACTTTTCAAACGTTAAAATCCATGACCTGCCAGGCCCGACTGACGAAGAACAGGAGGCGGCGGAGGAGCCTAAAAAGAAATACACCTGGAATCAAGCTTCAGAATTCATTACAAAATTTGTGGAATTTGCCGAATCCAGTAGCCATTACACTCCAGCTGAAGTTATGGATCTTCGAATCGTCCTCGATAATTTTTACCAGAAAAAAGCTTCATTCCTAAAACGCTTGCATCACAAGAACAGAAGCAAAAAGCTAAAGCTCCCCAAGAGACGATCTGCACTAAGTTCTACGTCAGCTACCTCCATCATTGTGAAGACTAGTGAGCCCCACTCTCCTGAACGATCCATCTCACCCGTGTCCATAGAATATAAAGTGGTGGACCTTGACGTATCGGATGACGCAGTAGAAGATCTCAAATTAGAAGACTCGTCTGACTAGTTGTGCAGCCCAAATATTTTAAAGGGTCATTTCTTGATTACAGTAACTTCTCAAGTTAATTGGCCCAGGAACCCCATAACCAAATCTCACATACCTATGTAACCTGGACCCTAGAGTAAGTGAAGCTTAGTTGTAGGGTTCCTGGGCCGAGGTGTCCTCAGAGCTCAAACTTCAGTTTTGGGTCACAATATTATTTACGTGTATGTTTATTTAATTTTGTACCATTTAGTTTTACGGACTTCTTTTATTTGAAAAGTTACTGGAGTTCAATAAATAAACATTAATAATAAAGTGATAGCATTTTTATTTCCTTTTTATTTTGGACTGCACACTAATCTCCGTTGAGCTTCAAGTCTTCCTGAGGATATCGGCTCTTAAAGGTATTATTTCAACTTGTATTCTTAACACTTAATATTCTTTCCAGAATCCAAAATATTCAGTAATCCGGCACCCGTCTGGTCCTGTGGGTGCCAGATTAAAGGAATTTTACTATTATATAAATTAATGTTAGTAACTGTCAATCATGTCTATAGTAGAAGTTAGCTTTGAAAATGTAGTCAAAGAATAAAGTCTTCTATGTAACCTAGAAGTGAACACTCGCACAACTCCAATCCAACTCCAGCAATGCTGCTTTACGGGGAATCTTTCACCACCTTTATGCTGCCCTCATCAGAATTCAGCTTGTGTCTGTTATGTTTGCCTCTATTGTATTCATCTTATCTTATTCGTCTTAATAATATGCAGGAGATAAAAAGTGCAGAGCATTGATGAGCTGTGGGCTCACTCTGCCCTCCAGACATTGATGTACAGTTTTCTGCCTATGCACAGTAATAGGGAAAAAAGCTGTCAACAAGTGGCTGGTGAAGGCTTCGTCTAATGAAAACTACACCACAGGCCGACATAACCATAAATGACACAAAGTGAAATCATTGTGTCTAACAGTAAATAAGGCCTCATTCACATGTCTGTGTTGCACCTACGTGTTCTGTTAAGTTTTTCACTGCAATGCGTACTTATTATAACCTATGGTGCTATTCACATATTTTTTTTCACAGACCATATGTCTGCACAAATCTCAGAGACATGTTGTTTTTTCTCCGGCATCCTTGAGCTGTCCATATTTAATATTGGGAAGGATAGGTAAAGCTGTGTAATGTATTTATCCATCCTCGAAAAACTCTCACAATACGCTGATCCAAAATGCTGATGACACCGGTCCCATTTTTTTCCACATATGTGTTTAAACACGAAAGTGTGAATGAGGCCTTACATCGTGCTCCTAGTGGGCAGCATTAAGTTGTGGATAGATTTCCTTTAATGGTCTAAAAAATAAAATTGTTTCATAAAATGATTTTGAGTGAAATTATTTTTGCATGTAAAGAGGACTTGTCATTCAGTCAAAAGTAGCTAGAGTTTACTCTTATTTTATTCCCTCTGCTCTCCCCGAAGATTCAGTTTTTTGTATTTTTTTTTTTTTTACATCTGCCACACGGCTCCAGAGTTAGAGCTGATTTTTATGGTCTTTTCCAAGGAGATTTGGCTCACAGGATCCTCTAGGGCGTGTCTCTAGGCTGCTCTGCATCACAGACGGACACATACCACTGGTGCAACCTGTGCAGCCACAGTGGCCCAGGAGGTAAAGCAGGCCCAGTGCAGCCACACGGGCCCAGGAGGTAAAGCAGGCCCACTATCACCCCCAAAGCACCAAGCAGCTTCTGTCAGTGCACATAGGTGCATTATGATAAACTATTGGACTGCAAAGGGTCCGGTTCTTGCACAGGGTCTCTCTTCTGTCTGTGCATATTTACCCAGTGAGTACCACCCCCTTGGTAAAGACCATGAAAATTAGCAGTAAGTATAACGGTCCATATTTCAGGATCGTTTGGTGGATTTAAAAAAAAAACATTCAGACCAGAATATTCATGGGAGCAGTACAATGACTTAAAATAAAAAACAACTTACTTTTGACCTAGTTACATGTCTTCTTTACACACAATCTGAAGTCTAGACGAGAGCCCCCAAGCAAACATTTAGCCCTGCATGAATTTCTTTTTCTCCCTGTAGATTTCACTCCTCCTCCCATCAAAGTTTTTATCCTCTTCATATATTGCAGTCATAGTATATGGCACTATGTACTTACAATTGCTCATTTTGCCTTTCTACCCAGACAATTCTTCTCTCTTCCATTAAGTCTATGACATCATGTGTTTAATAACTGACTAGCTGAATCCTCCTAAGTTCTATGTACAAACATGAGATTTTGTGTCACCGCATGAGTCATCACTGCAAAAAGTCCCTGGAAGCAGGAGTTGGGAGCATCTGGGTGAGGAGTTGGAAGAGGAGGAGGTGGAGTTGGGCTGCCAGAAACTTTGCAGTGATGATGTAAAGATGACTCGCATCATGAAAAGAGACTTCCTATTTCTGCATGGAGCTTAGAAGGATTGATGCCCATAGAACTAATGGAAAAGAGAAGAATTAACTGGGTAGAAAGGAAAAATGAGCAATTGTAAGTACACAGTGCTGTATAATATGATAACGGCAGAACAGAAAGTTTGATGGGAGGAGCGCTTCTTTAACAAATGTTGCAAAATTTAATTCAGACTTGTTCCTTTTCGTTAGCATGGTCCCCTAGAAATAGGCTAATAACAGCGTGTCCTGCTACTGGCAATTCCCGGCAGGCAGCTGTGATCTGTGGGGGCGCTGTCATAGAACTCTCCTGCCTGTGGCTCGGCAGCTTCCGTTGACGTCACGTTGACAGAGCAGCGGCTACTCATCCGCTCTTTGTTGATGGGGCGTGACTGCTTACATCATGATGATTGACAGACTTCCCCCCTCTGCCTAACGGTGTGAAGCCGACCGTCAATCAGCATGACGTTGACAGGCACAGCCTGGAAGAAGCAGAGCCGCTCTGTTGACGTGGAGCAGCTGACTTGCCAGCAGGAGTAGTCGGGTACCACTCTGAGCCAGCGCCAGAAAGAGCAGGCAGGTAGCTGGTTTTTAGGCCCATATTAAAAAAAAAAAAGAAAAAAAAATTAGTAGTGGCCAACCCTTTTAATTTTCCTGCAGCGCCTCCACAAGGAAAAAGAAGCATTGCAGTTTACAAATCTCTGACTGATGTCGATGTGAACCGTTTAATTCTCCACGAAAATCGAATCATACTTTGACCATCCTATGATTATATTCTGATCAGTGTGATTAACATAATTTACCAGGTTTCTCAGATATTGAGAAAACTGTCTTTGCACCTGCCCTTAAAAAAAAAAAAAATATTAAATGACTTTTCCAAATTAGACATCCCTTTTAACTGAGTGGACACATTGGGCACTGTTATTACCATAGATTATTATGAAATATTGTAACAAATTTGGCAGCATTTGTGTTCTTGTGACCCCCTGACTCCGATGAGAGTTATATATACTGGTGCATTGATTCAATTGATTTATTTTCTAAATGGCTTCTGAAAAATGGTCTGGAAACCGACACTACTTTTTCCTTTGCACCAGTCTGAATATCCTCTCCCTCAATAGCTGACCCTTCTGCCGGCTGAGTGCTTCTTATAGCTTATGTCTTGGTATATGTATGTACTCTGGTGGGGCCATTTTATTATATTGAACCCTCAATTCTGTGCACAATATCAGTATGTACTTGTAACAATGTGAACTGGCCTTTATATCTGTAAAGCAGAATTAGCTGGATTGGTGCAGAGCTGTGATAAGATAGACCACACCGACATGACACCTCTGAACACTGATGGAAACCTCACGGTCTTGGCAGCATAATTCTTATAATCATATCTGTTTTTCTATTTTAGATATCCCCTTTACCAACTTGGAAATCCACAGCTGCGTGTTTTTAGGACCAACTTCTTTATGACCCTGGTCAGACCTGGTAAACCGCTCCCCCCAGACACAGTGCAGTTCCGTATACCCCTAGAGTAAGTATCTGCGTCTCTTCCCACCCTCTTGGTATGCTGTCTATACTAACTGCAGATAAAGTTGCAATTTCTTCTCCAGTTACACAAATGTAGGGAAAAAAAGCATTGGAAAAGTTTGTCCTCGACTCTATATTGAAGATTTGCGTTCTCATCAGCAAATGAATGACCCAAGGATAGACCACCCAGTTTTAATATACAAAGTTTAGAGGTGTATTCCCCAAATCCTAATGTATGTTCAGTGTACCCTACTGCTGAAAAGTGTGAAAATACAAGTAATTAAAAGCAACCTGCTATGATTCCTGCTGCCCAAGCCGCAAGCAGCATGAATCAGAGCGAGTCCGCACAATGGCATCCAGATATACTGCCCTGAGACGATCAAGCATTTCAGAGAAAATATCCTCTTCTGGCTCTTCCCAGCACCCATGAAGGTGATTGACAGATTCTCCCTTGTGTGTATAGGGAGAGACCTGTCGATTACCTTTAGCAGAGCTGGGAAAAGCTCGTCGGAGACCATTGCCAGAGACTAGACTAGTCTTGTTGTGCCCCGTAGCAGTTCAGAGAATATTATATCTGGCTGCAATTCATGCTGATCGCCGATTGTGCAGCACAAACCGCCTGAAAGGTTCCGCTAAAAAAATAAAATTGACAGTTTCTAAGATTTTAATCCTCCAAAATGTTTTAAAGAATGAGGGTACAGCTGTCTCTAAAGGGTTAATCTGCGCAATTAGAGCATAGTTGTAAAGAGTTAATTTGAACAAGAAGGAATCGGCTGCCTGTAAAGAGTTAACCTGAGGAGTTAGTTCTTGCACACACACACAGAACCAGACAGCAACAGAAGGCTGTAATATGATTTACCTTCGTTGCTTATTCTAGTCTCCACTGCTGCTGCATATTACACAGGAGTCCATCTAGCATTGCCGCTTTGTAATGACCTCCAGTATTGCAGTCAGAGACAGCAGCACACATTTCCTCTGAACACTTCCAGTCTTCCCGATTTGAACCCAGGACCCCAGCGCTGCAATGCTGCAGTGCTAACCACTGAGCCACGGATCTTGCCCTAAGATCCAATTTCTGCATTTCCTACATGTATAACAGGGGCAGAGTTTATATTTTACTGTTTGCCCTTGATAAAAGCAGTGCTGCTCTGTGATAACCACATCTGCACAGCTTCTAATGTATGGCACGCTCGTTTCTCTACATTGCAGGATGACAAAGTTCGATGTCCAGAACTATCTACAGCGCATTTACAACGTGGCTGTCATTGCTGTCCGTACCCGCATCCAGTATGGTGAGTGACGTTAGTCTAAAGCTTAGTCGTCTGTTACTCACGGAGGCCAAGCCGTGATTGTCTGCATA
This sequence comes from Oophaga pumilio, assembly GCA_009801035.1. Classification (NCBI taxonomy): domain Eukaryota; kingdom Metazoa; phylum Chordata; class Amphibia; order Anura; family Dendrobatidae; genus Oophaga; species Oophaga pumilio. Next base: position 183,324 of record VIAB01000763.1, on the reverse strand, counting down.
TTCCCAGCGGCATCTCTCCTTAGCATTGGATTGAAGACCGGCACAATGCACACTAAACCCCTCCATGTTCCTTGGCATAGTAGATTGCCGCTTGGCGCCCCCAGATGTACTATTAAGTCAAGATGATTCCAGGAGCATCACTACGAGGTCTACACAATAATTCTCAGGACAACTGTAATGCACAACTACATTCTCTGCAAATGACAAAAAAGCCCAATCCAAGGTGTTACCCTTCTCAGTGCCACAACTGAGCCTGAGCGCTGCACTGTACTGAGAGGGCCGGCATCACTGCACTGTGGTGGGGCTACCACAAGGTCCCCAGGGTTGTCCCTTGTACAAGTTTGCTTTAACAGGTGTCTGTGTATAATATGCTGCCATACATAAGCATGCAGGTACTTTGCAAAAATTTATGTTAATGGGAACCTATCAGCCGGTTTTTACTCCCTAGACTGATGTCATCCATGTAAAGTTGCTGTAATGCTGATTAACTCCATAACTTTATTTTATAAATCCTTGTTTCCGTTTATGAGAAATCCTTCATTGAGCTTTTATGCAGATGATGTGCCGGTGCCACGAGGATTGGGTCTCTTGCCTCTCTCCCTATTTCCCCGCCCTCCGCCTGCATCCTAGCAGCGACTGACCGGTCACTCTCTCGCCTGAGATTTTGCGCTGTCATTCTCTGGGGTGGCACATGCGCAGTTTGATAGTACAGCTATTACATGTCATCAGGACCTTAATGCCCCTACAACACCTCAGGGAATGACAGCGCCTATGTGTAATCTCGGGCATAAGCGGCAAGACTGGCCTGTCAGTCACTGACAGGGAGCAGACAGCGGTGAAATAGAGAGCTGTAACTTCAGGGTCAACCCTGTTTCCAGCCAGGATTAGGACGTAATGGCTTGCTGCATGCTAGAGCTTAAAAGCCGTGCTTACAAGCTCAGTAGTAAAAAAAAAACTTGTAAGCACTGAGCATGTTTTGCTGTCTAGCAGCGGTGTTCGGTCTCCTAGGTGAGCTTAATAGCTCAAGAACGACTGAAAATTTTAATAAGCAGTAAATTGCCAAAGTGCTTATTTGTACAAGCATTATCCAAGAGCTTCCATTTATGAAGATGGGAATAACCCTTTAAGGTGAAGACCACATTGGTGGCCAGTCCTATTATATGTCCACTTTTTATTTTGTTTCTAAAATTTGGACCGTACTGATGTAATTATCACTTCTTTAGGTAACAACCGGAAAAGAAATCATCTTAATCAAAGAGTGAAGGTCCCCGACTACAAGGTAGCCTATGTACAGCTGGTGAGTATCTTCCCAATCTCATGTAGGTGTTGCTCAGAATTTTCACATTCTGCAAAGTCGATGGCCGTACGCAGTGCCCCCTTGTTGACTGACTTCATTCCTCCAAGCCCCTGGTTCTGTACAATGAGGCTGTTGTGTGTTTTTTTTTCTTTTGTGGTGCCAGGCTTCCTAATGCTGCTTGTCTGCTTCCAGCAGTCAACAACACATGTCTGGTGACTCAAATGTTCTGAGCTTTGAAAATGAGGGTTGTATTGTAATGCAATGTGTGTTTACAGCAGACATCATTCCTGGATTGAGTTACAAGTGTCTCTGATTCAGAGCTTTAATATTTCCTGTGATGTGCCTGTGATATCGATAGGGCTCTAACCATCTCAGTCTGTTCTCTTTCTTTGTTGTCCGCAAACCCTCTTGAGAAGGAATGGTTAGATCAGGCTCTCCCCTACTATCGCCACTTGTCCATAACGTTTCCCCCTATGGAGCATATTGACTCTTTATGGTTTTTTACACCTGTGTCCAGAAAGCTGTTCTGTCTGCTGATCTTTCTCTTTTGCGCAGGTCCAAGGTCAAACGTTCCAGTTCCCAGATCTCTTTCCAGAGAAGGAGTCCTCTGCAGAATCTGGCTCATTTGAAGAACTGCAAGGAGAATTTATGGACAACGAAAAGCAGCGGCAGCTGAACGACCCACGTAGGGGCGGGCTTAACGACTGGTTCGGACTTTGACGCTTCTGTTGTAGGGTCCGAATTACTCTTGCCCCATCCAGTTCCTTACTTCACTATTTCGAAAAATGAGTTCTTAGTCTCATGGCCAGGTTATCATGAACTTTTTACGTTTCCAATTCTGAAGAAACAGACTGTACGTCCGTGCTATCACTTGTTTATTATTATTATTACTCATTTTTATAAGCAGAGTTTATAAGTATTGCATTGATATTTAGGATTATAAATTAATTTAGGACTCAACAGTCTGAAAATAAAACCAAAATTTGATTTATTTTGTCTAGTGAACGTTTCAGCTGCCCACAAGGTTTTTTTTTTTTTTTTTCTTCTTCTTTCCCTGTCTCTTGAACTTTGAAGGACTTGTAAAAAAAATAAGTATAGATCAGTACAGGATAATGTGTAATATTGGCATAGAAAATAATAAATCTACGGGGAACTATTCTTCCCTGTGCACCTAAAGTTGTCTTAACCTGACGATGTCAGCAGGGCTTCCTGCCTTTCTAAGATGCTCTTCCTTGATGATGGATGGTCTGAGAAAGCTTCAACCAGCCATACACATTAGATGGCTATTGGGCGAACAAAGCGTCAACTTATCGTTTTGGTTGACAGCCCTGTCGGCCAACTCTCCCACCCAAAGGAGTGCTCGTTCAGCTAAGTGCTTCTTTGTTCTCCATGACAAAGCCACTGACAGACATCTATGCTTGTGGCTTAATTTTAGAAGAAAGTGATCGTCAGTCCGAAACCGGACATGTCCGATCGACATCTCTCCTGGTGATCAGTTTAGGCTGAGATTAGTCTCTTTATGGGGGGCTTTAGAGAGGGTGAATTTCTATGTATTTACAGGAGGTAAGCCAGCAGTCGAACTGTCAGTTGAATGAGTGTTTGGCCGTCAACTACCTAAAATGTATGACCATATATGCCAGGGGTCGACAAA
>VIAB01000763.1:32213-42846 GCA_009801035.1 Oophaga pumilio | reverse complement strand
CTCAAATACAACTTGCCTAATAATTCTGCACACAGTGTAGTATGGTCACCAACACAGCCCCCATATATAGTATGATGTCCATCACAGACCTCCATAAATGGTATGATGTCCACAACAGCCCCCATGTATACTATGATGGTCCCCACATCACCCCATACAGGATTATGGCCCACAAATAGCACCTCAAACAGCATGATATTCACAACCTGCCCGCTATCCAGTATAATCACAACAGCACTATTATAATGACCTCCACAGCCCTATATACAGTATGGTGGCCACAGCTCCTCATTTACTTTGCTGTCCCCCTTCACCATCTCCTCATTTTACCCCCCCTGCACAGTCCCCCCATCATTTTATCCCCCCTTTGTACAGACCCTCAGTTTATTCCCTTTGCTGCACAAGCCTCAATTTATTCCCTCATCCTCACAGCCCATCAGTTTATTCGCCCCATTTGCACAGGCTCTCCATTTATTCAACCCCATCTACACAGCCTTTCATTTTATTGGCCCCATCTGCACCACCCCTCATTTTATTCTCCCGCTCTGCATGGCCCCTCAATTTATTCCACCCATCTGCACAGCCCCTCAGTTTATTCCCCCATTTGCACAGCCCCTCATTTTATCCCCTACTCAGCGCAGCCCCTCAGTTTATTCCCTAACATCTGCACAGCCCTTCAGTTTATTCCTCTATCAGCACAGTCCTTCATTTTATTCCTCCCATCAGCACAGCCTCTCCCTTCATTTTATTTCCCCACTATCACAGCCCCTGCCTTAATTGTATTCCCTCCATCTGCACAGCCCCTCCTCTTTCCTTTCTTTATTTTTTTGCCCCCCTGCATGGTAATATAAGAATTAAAAAAAAAAGAAGCTCATACTGACATAATCCCGGCTCCCCGTCCACCATCTCCTCTTCGGTCAAGTATAGGAGTGGATGTCATTGTACTGCGCCATCCAACATCCACTGCGTGTGCCTTCTCCAATAAGGCACAGGCCGGTAGTGGCCTGTGTCTTGCTGGACATTTTGGAGGAGCAGGGAGTCGATTACAGCTCTGCTGCTGCAGTCCCAGGCGGCACACACAGCGACAGTCGGGGAGCAGACAGAGAGAGTGGTGAATGGTGTTAGTGACTGACACTGCTCCTCTGTGTGCCCGCGCCCTGACTGGTGACTGTGCTGAATGCCTGCAGCCACAGGAAAGTGTTGGGCGACCGCTGTCATTCAGCAATTTTTTGCACAAACTAATGCATTTCGAAGTGGTGCGTTCTTAGCCATAGTCTGACTTACACGGACACAATGAAGCAGATGGAGAAATTAAGTTGTCCATCTTATCCGCACTTCATGTAAGACAATCGGATCACAGTAAGATAACAATTGGCTCAATCTCTGATAGAGTTTGATCTGAGTGTTATTAGCATAATCGTCCCGATTCTCTCGCATGAGAGAACATATGGCTGTCTGACCGCAGCCTTGCTAATACTGTTCTTTGAGGTCCTGGACACAGACCCCCATCAGTTTAATCATGTGAGAAAATGAAATTGCAAGAGTAGGTCCTGTCAGTCATGGATTGATCTCCTTTTTTGGCTATGTTTTGCTCATTTGGTTTCTTGCTGAGTTTGGAGACACTATGGAAGCAATGACATTGCATCTGAACAATTCTTTTTACTTGCCATGGATTATAATTGTTGGAATTTAAAGTAGTTGTCTAGTATTGAAGACCAATTTTCATATAACCTTCCTATTTAGCAATAGTAGGAATGTTTGCATCCTCATCCGGCCTCTATCAATTAGACAAAGCAAGTGGTGACTATACAGAATGTTTTTCTCCTTGGAGAACCCACACATCCGTGCACTACATGGACAGTCCATTGATTCAAGAGTGTACCATGTAATGCTTCTTTTCCCCTGGTTTGGTGCTGCAGGCAAATTGAACATTCTCTTGGAGAAAGTAGTAGGACACATTCTTAGGACAACCCATGAATAGTTTATGTTCAGGGAACCCTTGTAAGAAAATAAGATCATTGCACAATTATATTATTACACATTAAGAGAAGTTTGAGGAAACTAAACTAATATTTGGATAAAACCGGATAGACACAAAAAGGCTATGTACACATGAAAACCGTTTTTTTTTACAGACTGAATGTCTACATGAAAAAATCAAAGCATACACTACTATTCTCCATATTTTGGATCTAACTAGCCTTTTCAAATCTTACTTTAAGGTGTGTGTATGCATCAGGTTGCATTTCTGTGTCAGTGACCAAAGATTGCAAGGATGGCCAGTGGCACCAGGGGCAGAGCCAGGGAGATGGCCAATGCTATGGACGGTGGGGAGGAGGTAGAAGATGATGTTACTAAATCAGAGGGGAAGTCCAGCCCACACTGCCCAAGGAGCCAGTAGAAGACGGTCAGTCCCGCAGTGGGCGGCTCACCACCCGCCTCTCCCCCAGCCAGGCAGGCTTGGATACACTCCTGAAAGCTGCCATGGCCAGACGCAAGGAAGGAGACAAGGCCTTCTACGAGACCCTCATAGCAGCAGCAGAATGTTGTTAGGCAGTGGAGGCAGCAGAACATCTCGAGGAATCTGCAGAACTCAGTGGGAGTGCGAGCACCAGCAATAAATGCTTCATCTCCAACTCAAGCTCCAGCTGCAGAACCCAGCCAGTTGCAAGACCCCTGAGATTCAGGTCTCAAAGCTACGGGCGGAGGTCTTCCACCTGCTGGACAAAGGATGGGACTGTCTTGGACACTTTCTTGCTGTCATTTGAAAAATCATGCCATCAGTGCCATCTACTCAAGAACCAGTGGGTCAGGTTCTTAACCCCTCACCTCAGGGGTAAGGCCCTGGAAATCTTTGGGTACCTGCCCAGTGGGACAATCCTGAGCTATGAGAACATCAAGAAGACTCTGGTCTTTCAGTACAACTTGCTCCTGACACATACCTGAAGTAGCTCCGGAGTATGCAGTGGGGTCCTGCAGTCAACTTGGCCAATCACATGGACCATGAGATTAGAGATTACCACTGTACAGAAGCTGAAGGAGCTCATCATGACTGAGCAGTTTTGTGGAACTGCACTGATGACCTTCAGCAATATGTCTGTGACCAGAAGCAAAAAGGGAGCCCGTTTAACAGTGATACTTGCCAACTAGTACTCCAACACGACTCTAGAGGTCAAGAAACCGGGCAGCTGTAGAGGGATTACGATGAATGCAGTTCCTGCTGTCCCTGCCCCCAATCCCAAAGGGGCACCTTCCCATGCTTTGCTCTCCACGTCGGTGGGGGAACTCTGACTATGTTATCTCTGCAGACATCCGGGACACTTCAAAGCCATGTGTCCCCAGCACCAGAAGGGCCCACCCATGCCCATCCCCGAAATCATCCACTGTTTTGTGTGCTTAGGTCCATGACAGCCTTCAGTCCTTCACCATAGGCCAGGTCATCGCCATGGGATGTCAGTGTCCTATAGAGGACACTGACGCTGAAATGACTCTTGTGCAGCCTGAGCTGGTGTCCCCAAAGGATTTGGTACCCAGGAAAATGCTTGCAGTCTCTGGGATTGGTGATTTCGAACCGAAACTGCCTATCTCCAAGGTGTATTTAGACTGGGACACTGGGAGGGGAGTGCGGGAGGTGAGGGTAACCTCAAATATTCCCACAAATGTTTTGCTTGGGTTGTACTTGGGGCGGCTAGTGTCCCAGTATGTAGCCACTGAACTCCCAAGGCCTGATCCTTCAGACAACGTAATGTCCAACCCTATTGATGTAAACATCACTAACAAGTCTAATGATGGGGATGTGGCGGTGGGTGATGCACTGGTCCCACCTGGGAGGAGATCATGCCAGCAAGCAAGCTGTAATAATGCCTTAGAGTGCAGCCAGCCGGCATGCTGGAACCAGTTGTCCTGTGAGGTTATCATGGAAGGGACAGAAAGAGGGCAGGCAGCTGTGGAGCAAGTGCATGCAATTGGGGGTGGGGCAGTCCCAGAAGAGGAAGGGCTCCCAGAAAAGGCCTCATTGCAAGATTCCTCCACAACCGAGATGTCAGAAGGCCAGGTTTGTCAGTCTGGACCAGTGACTTAGTTTGAAGGAGAGGAGAAGCGAGCACTACCCGCTGTTGCAGCAGACCTGGCTGTTCTGTCATGTTGGAAATGACTTCTGAGTGGAGGCTTCCTCTGGTGGTTGCTGATGGTATTGAAGCTGTATTGAATGACAAGGCTTTATCACCTGGAAGCGAGGATTGGTAATCAGGGGAGACGGATTGGGCTGATATACAGTGCCTACAAGTAGTATTCAACCCCCTGCAGATTTAGCTGGTTTGATAAGATGCAAATAAGTTAGAGCCTTCAAACTGCAAACGAGAGTAGGATTTATTAACAGAAGCATAAATCTTACAAAACAAAAAGTTATGGTGCTCAGTTGAATTTTAATAAATTTTAAACATAAAAGTGTGGGTCAATTATTATACAACCCCTATGTTTAATATTTTGTGGAATAACCCTTGTTTGCAATTACAGCTAATAATTGTCTTTTATAAGACCTGATCAGGCCGGCACAGGTCTGTGGAGTTATCTTGGCCCACTCCTCCATGCAGATCTTCTCCAAGTTATCTAGGTTCTTTGGGTGTCTCATGTGGACTTTAATCTTGAGCTCCTTCCACAAGTTTTCAATTGAGTTAAGGTCAGGAGACTGACTAGGCCACTCCAACACCTTGACTTTTTCCCTCTTGAACCAGGCCTTGGTTTTCTTGGCTGTGTGCTTTGGGTCGTTGTCTTGTTGGAAGATGAAATTACGACCCATCTTAAGATCCTTGATGGAGGAGCGGAGGTTCTTGGCCAAAATCTCCAGGTAGGCCGTGCTATCCATCCTCCCATGGATGCGGACCAGATGGCCAGGCCCCTTGGCTGAGAAACCGCCCTACAGCATGATGCTGCCACCACCATGCTTGACTGTAGGGATGGTATTCTTGGGGTTGTATGCAGTGCCATCCAGTCTCCAAACGTCACGTGTGTGGTTGGCACCAAAGATCTCGATCTTGGTCTCATCAGACCATAGAACCTTGAACCAGTCTGTCTCAGAGTCCTCCAAGTGATCATGAGCAAACTGTAGACGAGCCTTGACATGACGCTTTGAAAGTAAAGGCACCTTACGGGCTCGTCTGGAACGGAGACCATTGCGGTGGAGTACGTTACTTATGGTATTGACTGAAACCAATGTCCCCACTGCCATGAGATCTTCCCAGAGCTCCTTCCTTGTTGTCCTTGGGTTAGCCTTGACTCTTCGGACAAGCCTGGCCTCGTCACGGGAGGAAACTTTCAAAGGCTGTCCAGGCCGTGGAAGGCTAACAGTAGTTCCATAAGCCTTCCACTTACGGATGATGCTCCCAACAGTAGAGACAGGTAGGGCCAACTCCTTGGAAAGGGTTTTGTACCCCTTGCCAGCCTTGTGACCCTCCACGATCTTGTCTCTGATGGCCTTGGAATGCTCCTTTGTCTTTCCCATGTTGACCATGTATGAGTGCTGTTCACAAGTTTGGGGAGGGTCTTAAATAGTCAGAAAAGGCTGGCAAAAGAGATCATTAATCCACACATGTGAAGCTCATTATTCTTGGTGCCTGAACTACTTCTTAATACTTTAGGGGGACCAAACAGAATTCTTGTGGTTTGAGGGGTTGAATAATAAATGACACTCTGAATTAACTTTTAACGTTTTTAAAAAAAAAAAAAAAATTAAAACAAAAATTTTTGCTGCAGTGCATTTCCAACTTCCAGGCTGATCTACAGTACAAATGTCACAATGCCAAGTTAATTCCGCATGTGTCAACCAGCTAAATCTGCAGGGGGTTGAATACTACTTGTAGGCACTGTACGTGAGCGGCCCTCCCATGATCCTCGCTGGTGATTAGTTTCCTCTTCCTGGTATAGTTTGGAAGTCAGCTGGTTTTCTGCTGTCTCCTGCGAACATTTAGATAAGTTACTTTCTGCTTTTTTCTGTGGTTAGATTTTCTTTGTTTTTGCTGCCCTGCTTGGTGAGATCAGCCGGGTCCCCTACAGGGGCCTGTGCTGGTCTCTGGTTCTCATTTTGTTTCTGTTCATTTGCTCTGTTCCTGTTGTTTCAGTGCCGCTGGGTAGCGGCGTGTTCACGCAAGAGATCTGATTAAGTGGGGGCGAGATCGTGTGGTCACAGCATTTTTGGAATCAGAAGTGTTGGAATTTTTCCTAGGGTTTTGCTGGGTTGCAGACAGTATTCTTTCCTATCTGGTCCTGTCTAGATAGCTTTTGGCCCCAGCGCTTGCTTACTCAATTTTCTACCTGCGTTTGTAATTTCATCTTGTCTAACTGCCATTTTATGTGTGGGGGCTGCCTATTCCTTTGGGGCTCTACTCCGGGGCAGTTAGCTTTCCTCTTTCTATCTTCAGGTGTAGCTAATCTCTCCGGCTGTGTCGAGGCGTCTAGGTCACCATAGGTATGTCCCACGGCTGCTTCTAGTTGTGCGGTTAGTTTAGGGGTCTGCAACCTTTTAGTTCCCAACCTCTCTGGTGTTCAGCTGCCTTGGCTATTTTTGCTCCTGTCCTCCTCAGCTACCAAATCATAACACCTGGCCACTATCATGCGCAGTGGTATTACCTGGGCCACAGGGGCCCCTCTGGGGTCCAACGGCTTCCCCCCTTCTGTTCAAGTGGCTGCTGGTCAGACAGAAGCCAGGAGTTCCTGGTGAAGTGACAGAAGAAGTGGTGGTCTCATCTATTCTGGACACGTCCAGCCAGAGGTTTCAGGTGGCTTTGGAAACTGATTACAGCCTGAAAGCTCTCAAGAAGAAGGCGGAACAGGCTCCCTCAGACTCAGATCTTGAGTGGGTGGTCCTTGGGCAGCTGTTTTTGGTAACGATCAACCAGGGTTCACCAGAGGCATAGCCTAGGGACCCACAGTTGGTGGTACCCTATGCATTCATGGCGGAGTTGTTGCAGATTGCACATGAGATTCCGATGCGTAGAAATGTAGGCATCACTGAGACAAAGGCCAGGCTAGTCCAGCATTTCTACTGGCCAAAAATTGGGGGCTGATGTGGTTGCCTACTGCCACTTGTGCAATACCTCTTCATATTTCTCCATCCTGACCCCCATGTTTCCATCCTGCCCTCATATGTCTCAATCCTGCACCCCGTATGTCTTCCCATCCTGTTCCCCATATGTGTCAATCCAGCCCCCCATATGTATAAATTCTGCCCCCATAGTCCTGCCCTCCATATGTCTCCACCCTGCCCCCATGGAAAATTCCAAGGTCGTGAAGGGGTAAATGCTGTACCAAACTAAGTCACAGTCATGTGACTTAGCTGAAAAATGACCCTACAGCAGTTTTCATTAGTACCACTTACATTTTCAGCCTTTCCTTAAACCTGTCACAACTTTTTTGGAACTGGGGTAAAAATTGATGCCATACAGTTTGCTCATGAATGACAATACAGGTGACAATGTATTTACCAAAAGAGCATTGCAAGGCTTAAAAGTCTCTTCACCTTGGCATATCAGGCTTGACGCATCACTCTCTGCAAAGGGAAACGTTACCCCTTGTCAGACTCCTCTCACACAGCCGAACCAGATCTCACACTTTGCACTGATGAGGGGCAGTACTCCGAAACACAGAGTCTGTAAATTGAGATTTTAATTTTGGCTTTTATCCTAAGTCATGTGACAAGGTTCGTAAGAGGGTCGATATTGACTTTTAGAATTGCTACTTCCAATAGGTGGCAGTAGAGTTCTAGACCTCCTCCTCACTGAAGAGACAATTTGCAATGAAAATTGTCCAAAATTTTTTATACGCTGATTTGAACTTAGCCAAAGAGTAAGCCTTACTTGCTTCAACTTGCAACTGGAAAAAAAAGAGACAACACCAAATTGTCAGAGGCAAAGGGACACATTACGAATATTTCTCAAATTCCAAAATTGTATTAGGTCATTTTGCAGATTTCTCAATATCTTTACTCTTGCTAATTATCATATTTAAGCCTTTAATTAATGCCATGTTCATAAACTGCAACTTCACAAGGTAAATCATAGGAAAAAAATTAAAGTTTTGTGTGTCATTACACAGTGCTTGATGTCATTCTCAGGGGGTCAAAATGTTTCTTTTGCCACCTCCCCCAGAACATGAGCTGTTGTTAGAGGGCTGAAGGTTTTAGGATATCGGATTTTTCTCTGTAATAGATTCCTTTATGTGTTCTTTATTATGGGGTATTCAGGAAGCATATTATCCTGTCAGCTCTCGGCTCACTAACACAAAGCAGAGAGGGACCCCTGCAGCAATGGGGGTCAAAATGACCGACCACACGCTCAGACAGAGGACAATTGGGAGCACTGGGAGTCTGGGAGACTGGATTAAAGCCCCACTTAGCTGAACATAATGAAGAGGCAATAAATTGAATTTGGTGTGGCATCAAGTATGGCTGCTATTATCAAAAACTTTAATTATGTCCATGGAAAAACTTTCAAAGACACAAAATATCCAATATGAGATGCAAAACTAAAAGCCGTGTTGTCTGTACATCCAGTATTAATTATCTGATGTATGGGATAGTGTTCACGTTATTACACTGCGTAAATTGACTTCAGTTTAGTTAAACTTAAGCCTGGGTGTACAGAAAGTTTCTATATCAACAACTTGTGTTGTCAGACAACTGATATAATAAAAAAAACTAGCAGGAGACTTATAAGTTGTCAGGATTGGAAAGAATAGTCTGCCTTTCACGGTCATTGATCATTATTAGGTGTCATGCACATGACTGCGCTGTTTGCACAAGCTGAAGGCTGTGTAGAGGACTCATGCCTTGATACTGTGCTGCACAGACATGGGCACTACATTTGAGTAGACCTTTTGAAATTCAAATTTGCCGATTTAGACAAATTTTCCCCAAAAATTTGATTTGTGATGAATAAATTTAGGTGAATCTCAATATTGGAAAGCTTGTAATTCCTTAGACAAGAGGGACAATAAGAGTTTACACTCTACAGTAGAGAGAGAGTGAGGACCTCGCTGACCATAAGAGTTTACACTCTACAGTAGAGGGAGGACCCTGCTTATCATAAGAGCTTACACCTTACAGGAGAGAGAGAACTCCCACTGACCATAAGATCTTACACTGCATAGGAGAGAGAGAACCCCGCTGACCTTACACTACAAGAGAGAGGACCCTGCTGACAATAAGAGTTTACACCCTTCAGGATAGAGGACCCTGCTGGCCATAAGAGCCTATACCTTACAGGAGAGAGAGAACACCGCTGACCATAAGAGCTTACACTCTATAGAGAGAGAGGACACCAGTGAACCATAAGAGCTTACACTCTACAGAGAGAGAGGACACCAGTGAACCATAAGAGCTTACTCTCTACAGGAGTGAGGACCCTGCTGTCCATAAAAGCTTACACCGTACAGGAGAGAGAGAACACCGCTGACCATAAGCTCTTACACGCTACAGGAGAGAGATAACCCCGATGACCATAAGAGCTTACACTCTACAGGAGAGAGAAGACACCACTGACCATAAGATCTTACAATCCATAGGAGAGAGAGAACCCCACTGACCATAAGAACCTACACTCTACAGGAGAGAGGGGACTTCGCTGACCATAAGAGCCTACACTCTACAGGAGAGAGAGAGGACCCCACTGACCATAAGAGTTTACACTCTACAGTAGAGAGAGGACCCTGCTTATCATAAGAGCTTACTCTCTACAGGAGAGAGGACCCCGCTGACCATTAGAGCTTACATCCTACAGGAGAGAGAGAACACCACTGACCATAAGATCTTACAATCTATAGAAGAAAACCCTGCTGACCATAAGAGCTTACACCCTACAGGAGAGAGAGGACCCCGCTGACCATAAGATCTTACAATGCATAGGAGAGAGAGAACCCCGCTGACCTTACACTACAGGAGAGAGGACCCTGCTGACAATAAGAGTTTACACCCTTCAGGAGACAGGAACCTGCTGACCATAAGAGCTTACATCCTACAGGAGAGAGAGAACACCGCTGACCATAAGATCTTACAATCTATAGAAGAAAACCCTGCTGACCATAAGAGCTTACACTCTACAGGAGAAAGGACTCCAGGGAACCACAAGAGCTTACAATCTATAGGAGTAAGAGAGGACCCTGCTGACCATAAGATGTAATACTCTATAGGAAAGATAGAGGACCACACTGACCATAAGAGCTTACACTCTACAGAAGAGAGAAATAGAGAGAGGACCCTGCTGACCATAAGATTTTATACTCTACAGGAGAGAAAGAGAAGACCCCACTGATTATAAGAGCTTACACTCTGTAGGAGAAAATGAGAGAGAGAAGACTCTGCTGATCATAAGAGCTTACACTCTACAGGAAAGAGAGATCCCCACTGACCATAAGATTTTACACTCTACAGTCATGGCCAAAAGTTTTGAGAATGACACAAATATTATATTTTCACATGATCTGCTGTCCTCTGGTTTTTATGTGTGTTTGACAGATGTTTTTATCACAGACAGAAATATACCGTATATACTCATGTATAAGCCGACCCGTGTATAAGCCGAACCCCCTAACTTTGCCATAAAAAACTTTGAAAACTTATTGACTCGCGTATAAGCCGGGTGTA
>VIAB01000762.1:263313-280386 GCA_009801035.1 Oophaga pumilio | reverse complement strand
AGAAAAAATTATTGGGAGTGCTACTTTAAGGAAGGGTGTACTTAGTTTGCAGCAATGCTTAGGTTGATGGAACACTGCAAAGAAATATACCCGTAAATGCCAGGACCCATGTTTTCCCAGCAGAGCAGCACCCGGACTGTCATGCAGCCTCCGCGTGTTTCCCTGTGCCTAGTGGTTTTTCAGATCTTCTGACCTGGTTTTCTACCATCACAATCTGGCCCTTGTCCAAATTGCCCACATCCTTATGATTGTTCATTATTCCTGCTTACAGCAGAAAGGCTTGCAGAACGGACTGTTGACTTAATGCCCATCATATCCCACTCCTCAACTGCTGCCATTGTTACGAACTATCAGTGTTGTTCGTTCCATCAACGGTCTTGAAATGTTATGGCTTGTACATCACAGAAATGGTGGTTGAAATGCTCCTCATACAGTGCCGTGTGCCCCCGAGGTACCGGACTTGGAGCGTAAATCATTGGGAGATAAAGTATTACAAAGAACACAACCTTTTTAGATCTGGACAGCAATTTCTACATCTTAAAAAAAAAAAAAAAGCCGCACACACGTAGATTATTAGCTGGCAGCCATGATGAATTATTTTGCTGCTAACAGTTGGCCCTGTACAGTGTAACGCCAAAAAAAACATTTAACTACCACTTTGCATAATCCAATCCAAAATATTTGACTCCTCCATCCAAACAATACCAGGTAAGAATAATGTGTGATTAAAAAAACATTTCTGTGGTGGTGCCTAAAGTCATATGGGCGTGATAGGGCAGTGCCAAACCGTGCCCACCTACAGTGACCAATAGTTCCATGATTTTGCTAATAGTGTAGGCCAATTTCCACTGCAGGTGGACATAGGAAAAATGCAATAAAAGCTGCGCCGTTTGATTTCACTCTTAAGGGTATGTTCACATGTTGCGTTTTTGCCACAAAAAGCTCAGCATTTTACTGTTCCACCAAAGTGAATGAGATCTCTGATATCCCATAGCACGTTACTTATTTTTTAATTGCCACTGCCGTTTTTAGATGCACTCATACACTAAAGGGCCCTACCAAGCATATTGGATAAAAGTCAGCCAAACCCACCAATCTGGGTAGGATTGGTGAACGATTTAATTTGTATAGTGGAGCAGGTGGCGGTGTCTCCTGACTGTCCCTAATTACAGCCGGAGACCAGGATCGGCCCAATGGAATTTTATCTTCTTCTTTGGCACGGAGATAACTTGCTGCCGGAAGATTCTGGTAGTGGCGCCCTCCTAGACAACAAACGCTTGTTCTAGCCAACCATTCCTGTCTAGGGAAAGTCAGGAGAGGTAGCAGTCAGCCAAATGATTGTCCTGCTGATATGTGTATGGTTGTGCCAAGCTGGAATCTATCCCCTATCTATTGAATATGGAATTACTTCCTTATTGCTGGGGGTCCGACCGCTGAGTTACCTCTCTATCCTGAGAATAGGGCACTGCTGTTGTCACTCTAAGGCCGGTTTCACACGTCAGTGTCTCCGGTACGTGTTTGTGACACTTTTCTCATGTACTGGAGACACTGACACACGTAGAGCCTTTCAAATGAATGGGTCTATGCACATCAGCTTCTTTTGACGGACTGTATGTCCGTGTGCAAAACACGCAAACATGTCCGTTTTCACCCAGACACACGGGCCCCACACGTGCACATGGAGAACACGTGCACGGACGGCCGCCGAGGCAGAAGCGCTACTGTAAGCGCTCTTCCCCGGCGGCAGGTGATGAAAACGACTGCCATTCTCCCGTGCTCTGCCATCGGGAGATTTCCTCCAGGAATTCCCGGCTCAGAGCTCCTGCAGATGGAGCCCAGACTCGTCCACAGACTCCCCGATGCCCGCTACCCTCTCAGAGGGTCGACGCCATGGCAGGGGAATATGACAACCGGCTTCAGCACCTGCCGTCAGGGAACAGCGCTTACAGTAGCAGCTTCTTCCCCGGCGGCAGTTCGTGTGGTACTGATGCGGCACAAGGGTGGCGCACGTAGTACACACACGGACACTGATCCCTTCGGTACCGGAAATATCAGGACGTGTGAAACCAGCCTAAGATATGTGCTCAATGCCTGAGTACATATCTGTTATCTAGCTGTCCAAACGTGTCGTAAATTATATCAGCTTCTGGGCCAGATCCATTCTGGCCTAATCAGTGCTTGAAGATTATCACAATTTCTGTGCTTTTGGTTGTCCATTGACTTTTTCAGCATTAGGCCATGGACCCAAAATGTAAATTTTTTTTGTTTTTTTTCACCAAGCCATTTGGTTATCACTTTTACCTAGTGACATGGTCTCTGTCATGCTAGAAAAAGCATTGTTCATCCACAAATAGTTTCTGTCTGGTTAGGAGAAGTTTAATTTGGAAAATATTTAGATCCCATTCTTTATTCATGGCAGTGTTCTTGGCCAAAATTGTCAGTGAGACCCTCCATGGAGGAAAAGTAGCCCCACCAATGAATGGTCTCGGGAGACTTTACTGTTGGCATGACATGGGACTCGTGGTAGCGCCCACCTCTTCTTCTGCAGACAATCATTCCTCCACATGTTCCAAGCAGTCTGACAATATCAGAGAAAATAACTTTGCAGGAAGTACAGGTATAGACTGCAGAGGACTGGGGTAAAGTTTCCGAAGACAGTTAAAAAAAAAAAACCACTGGTGGCCAAAGTCGACTGGAAAGACGCTTCAAGAAAAACACTGCTGGCATTTCCCTGAAGCAATTTCTGCTTTGAAAAACTCTATCTAAAATACGTCATGCGCACATATTTTTATTCTTTTATTCACTATTCACTTCCAAATGAACAGCTGACATTTGCCCGTAATTGCCGCAGGTGGAATCGCGATCCACCCTCAGCTATAACTAGTTAAATGCCGTTGACAGCGGCATTTAAATGGCATTTCGGGCCATCGGGCTGGAAATGCGATCATCGGTGACCAGCGTCATGTGATCGCGGGTCACCGATGCGTCGGCATGACAACCGGAGGTGGTCGGTGGTCACAGCAAGTGAGTAATCCTGCTACATAGAGGCGATCTGCTCATCGCCTGTATGTAGCTGAAGCGATTGAGTTGGGCAGCTTCTAGTCTCCCATGGAGACTATTGAAGCATACCAAAAGTGAAAAAAAAAGTGTGTAAAAATATAAAAAAAATATAAAAGTTCAAATCACCCCCCTTTTGCCCCATTCAAGATAAAACAATAAAAATAAAATCAAACATACACATATTTGGTATCGCTGCATTAAGAATCACCCGATCTAGCAATAAAAAAACAATTAACCCAATCGCTAAACGGCGTAACGATAAAAAAGTTCAAAACGCCAGAATTACGTTTTTTTGGTAGCTGCGACATTGCATTAAAATGCAATAACGGGCGATCAAAAGAACGTATCTGTACAAAAGTGGTATCACTAAAAACATAAGCTCGACACGCAAAAAATAAGCCCTCACTGAACCCGAGATCATGAAAAATGGAGACGCTACTTGTATTGGAAAATGACCCAATTTTTTTTTTTTTAGCAAAGTTTGAAATTTTTTTTCACCACTTAGATAAAAAAGAACCTAGACATGTTTGGTGTCTATGAACTCGTAATAATCTGGAGAGTGGAGACTCATAATGGCAGGTCAGTTTTAGCATTTAGTGAACCTAGTAAAAAAGCAAAACAAAAAACAAGTGTGGGACTGCACTTTTTTTGCAATTTCGCCACACTTAGAATTTTTTCTGTTTTCTAGTACATGACATGGTAAAAACAATGGTGTTGTTCAAAAGTACAACTTGTCCTGCAAAAAATAAGCCCTTACATGGCCATATTGACGGAAAATAAAAAAGTTATGGATTTGGGAATGAGGGGAGCGAAAAACGAAAACTCAAAATGCTCTGGTCATGAAGGGGTTAAAAAACGCAGCAAAAACACAACGTGTGAACCTAGCCTAACACTGTGTGCAGTTTACGGATGCAGTCCAAAATATCACATGAAAATATATCTTTACACCTCAGGTCTATAAAAAGAAAAGGGGGTGGGGGGATGTAAATAAGGATTCTGGCTGAGGTTTTAATCTAAAATCCACATACATGTGTGACTAATGCCTCAATCAGAGGTCTGTTTTCCACTGGCATGTTCTGTCCTTGTCCTTCACACGTAGAATACGTACCCTTTTAGGGTATGTGCACACATTGCGGATTTTGATGCGGATACACAATGTTTTTGGACGCGCAGAATTTGCATCAAATCCGCAGTGTAGTGCAGCACCAATGATCGTCAATAGGAATTTGAGAATTGTTGTGCACATGCTACGGAAATATCTGCGCGGATTTGCAGCCTTTTATTTTCCACAGCATGTCAATTCTTTTTGCGGATCTGCAGCGTTTCTGCACCCATTGACTATACATTGAGTCAGGCAAATCCGCATACACAAAAGCGCATGAAAATACACATAAAATCCGCACTGATTTTTACCTGTGTTTTCTGCCAAGAAAGGTAAATTCTGCGCTGAAAATTGCACAGGCAAATCCGCAACGTGTGCACATACCCTTACAGTTTAGCGGGCTGTTTATTCAACTTTGTTTTTAGAGAAGCGGGTGTCCGCACAAAAAACCCCACAAATAATAAAACCGACCCAACCTTCATGTGAATTAGACCTACCTGACTTACCAAAAATGTGTCAAAAATCATAATAAAAAAGGCATCGGAATATGTGTAACTTTCTTGTTACTATTCTAAATATTTAAATGTGGTAAATACATTTGCGGATTGTTTTCTTTTATGCAATCTAAGTACACGCCTGAAGAATATCCAGGTGTGGTTCTTACCTAAGAGATCACAGCTGCCTGTTTATCTAAAGCAACATTGATTACGTTCTGCTCAGTTCCTCATTGCTGGAGAACATGGAAATATTTCACAAGTCTATATAGATATATAAATATTTATGTGCATGATTTATGGGCTCGAGCTTCGCTACTTTCAGAATTTAAATTTTAAAAACCATTTGTCAATGATGGGGTTAGAAACTGCACATGACTCGATCTGATGATTGGGGCTGCAGCTTTTTAGATGTGTAATCTGCCAATAAACCTTGCAGGCTCCAGTTTCCATGAGATGCACACAGAGGGTTAAGCCTACAAGGGAGGGCGGACTGGCCGGATGACTAAGCAGTGGTGTCACACATGGCAGCCAATGACTGGCAGTCTGGCACAGAAGCATGCTGCAGGCAGTAGGATGGGCAGCCAGTCACAGCCTGGCCCTGCACTGAGTGCTTCCTGGTCAGGCTGCAGCTGTGATCTTTGGATCTGCACACACTGTTGTAGTCTATGTTGTCTGTATACTTCCATTTTCCTGACATGTTGACTGATCTTTAGGAATCTTGCAGACAGGTCTGAATAAGAACAACAGATGGACATCATAGATCTGGATGTGTGGAGGCTTCACGTCACTGCTGTCATATTTCTGCTCCTCCAGGTAGTGAGTTCTGCTCATCAGCTTTTGATATGAATGTGATGAAGCCGCATCTGGTCCAGGCTCAGTCCTCTGGTTGTGTTATAACTGTCTGCAAGACGCAGCCAGTCCTTGATGATCAAAATAAGAATCGCACCACCCCAGAAAGTGACAAGAAACCCTTTCATCATCCGGCTTCTAATTCGGAGTGTGACGGTCAGTGGAGCTGCAGCGGGGTCATCTTAGATAGAAACTTGGGGATTGTTATTTGCCAAGGAGCTGTATTTTTTCCTTTCCTGAAAAAAAATGATTTAGCTCATCCGGATTGTGCTGTGCTTTTCGCTAATGACTTGCCATCAGATTTACTGATTCAAGTGGAAAGTTCCATTCAATCGGATATAAACACAAAGTATGATGGCCACGTCCATGATGGTGTCCTGCAACCAAAATCTGCGCTTGGACTTGTCCCCATGTCAAAGTCAAAAAGTGGACGGCTACAACAACAAGCACAACTTCTTGTACTTCTGCCTTGTCCAGATTTCCAAAAAGAATTTTCCAAATTGTTTAAGAAAGAAGAAGGTTGGGTATTTTCCAGTGAGGAAGAAAAGGATGAATATGGCGAGTTTCAGAAGGATCTGGCTTACCTTCACTGGTTTGCTATCTTGAAACTCCAAAATCCATTGCCAAATCCTCATAAAATGGGCATCATGGATTCCTCCAAGCTAGTAAAAGGCAGTACTGTGTATGCTTGTGGCTCTCCTTTTGGCTCCTTTTACACTGACATATTTCTGAACACCATAAGTAAAGGTGTCCTAAGCAATACAGCCGGTGACAGAAATGTGGTACTGCTGACTGACGCCCGCTGTTTACCAGGATCAGAAGGGGGTGGAATGTTTTTGAGCAAAGATGGTGTTTTGCAGTTGATTGGCATAATCGTGGCACCTCTCTGCTGGAAGACGAACGAGTGGGTGGGATTGAGCGTAGCTTGCTCTCTTAGCCATATCCTTGACAACATCGGTAAAGTTCTCGGAGGGACAGAACTTGCTTTAAAATATGAATTGAGAACTTTGAATCTAGTAGACCACCAAATATGTAAAAATATGGATCCAGGATCATCAGCGCATCTAATGTCATCAGTAGTGCTAGTAGATTGCGGCCAAGCGTGGGGTTCTGGTGTTATATTGAGCCCAAACTTGGTATTAACATGCAGACATGTGATTAGAAATTCACTTAAAGTCTCGGTAAAGTTCTACCATCCGAAACTTTCATCTGGGCACCAAACCCGTGAACGGTAAGTAAAGCACACATAGGACAGTCTAAAGAAGGTGAGCCACTAATAGTTTCTGCACAGCAGTGTTTATGGATTTTTTATGTTTACAGAATATAATATATAATTTTAAAGGAGCACTCCGGTGACTTTTTTCTTTCTTCGTTAGTAATCGCGTGTAAGTGTAATGAGAGCAATAATATACTCACTGGTCTCGGTCTTCTGCCATTTTCAGCTGCGCTCTGGTCCACTCTTTCATCATGTGACCACATTTGTAACCTTCCGGATGACCCAGTATCTGCTCTGTGGTGCGGCAGTGACTTTCTTAATGCAAGTGTCTGGTCGCATCCTCTCATAGAATTACATTGTGAGAATGTAAAAGTGACTTCCGCTCTACACAGAAGACACTGTGTGATCCGGCAGGTTACAAAGGTGGTCACTCAGTGCCGGAGTGGGCAGAAATACCCCTGAAAATGACAGAAGATGGCGACTGGTGAGTATATGAAGCACTCCTTACACATACAAATGAATGCTAACAAAGGGAGAAATCAAAATAAGTCACCGGAGTGCTTCTTTAATATATAATAGACATTTTATTTTTAATTTTTGGTGTGTTTTTATGTTTTAAGTGACTATCCATTAAAAAAGTACCATACCAATAGGCAGACTTCTTTTCATTCGTAGGTCTACCTACATGTCATGCACCACAATTTAACGTCCACCCTTTAATTACTTAACTAGCTAAAATGTTACAATTTTATATTTATATTCACCCCCATATTGCAAATTCAGCTAACTAAACATCTATATAGGGGACTTAGCCCTATAAAAATCATGCCAGTAACATACATTTTAATGGTGCGGTTGCACAAAAGTTCACTTTTAATCCATATGTAAATGAAGATGCTTTGGTGCACCCTTGGTGTAGCCAATGCCTCAGTGCACCATCACCGTGCAGAAAAATCAGAGAGTGAGATGCGTCTTTGATCTCCGGCTCCTGCCAGTGTGTGGTCTCGGCTCACTACACCCAGAAGTGTAGCGTCAAAGATTTGCCGTAGATCAGAGTGTGCATGCATCCGTGCTGAGTGTGCGCCTGCACTAACACAGTGAGCACGCTGCTGGGCTCTTACAGTGTCAGTGCGCAAGTGCGGAAACAGGGATTTGCGTTTAGGGAGAGCTCGTTGTGAGAAAGCGAGTGCTGCAAACCAAACTCAGGGACTGTGCTAATAGGCAAATCGGAAGCCACAACGGAGACATTGGTCATGCCAAGGGTGCACCCCAGCGCCTTCATTTACATATGGATTAAAAGAGAAATTTTGTGCAATTATATGATTTTTGAAGGGCTAAGTTTGCTATTTAAATATTTAATGATCTGAATTTAAGGTAAATATTATTTACCTTAACACTTATCTAATATAATTAGTCGATTTTTTTTCGCTGCTTGTGGCTTATTTTCAACCAAAGTCAATCAACTTCTAATAAGGTCGTATTACTTCTGTACACATTGACCCCAGATATATTTTCACCATTTATATACTTGTTTATGAAGTGTTCTGTAATGTGGCACCATGTTATTCCATCTTACCAGGTACCAGGCTATCAAAGGGAGAGTTTTGTTCGCTACTCAAGCATTCTCTCCTTACGACATTGCTGTGGTGGAACTAGAAGAAACTCTTCCAGACATTACTGAACCAGTCTTGACATCTGGATACTGTACAGGTGTGATTTTGTTTTGTTTTTTTACTTTAGAGGGTTTGTTCAGGACTTATATATTGATGACCTGTCTCCAGGAGAGGTTGTCAATGCTGAAGTCTTGGGGCACCCTATTAATGTCAAAGTATCTTCATATAAGGCCGGGGTCAGACATGCGAGAAACTCACTCGCACTCGGGACCGGAGCCTTCAGCTCCATACAAATACATGCAGCCGCACACTCCTGTCCGAGTGCCGGCGGCAGTGTCGGGTATTGACATGCAGACTCGTGCGAGTTTCTCACATGTCTGACCCCAGCCTAAAGGTGAGGATGCACAATAATGTAATAATCTTTAGTTAAATAGAGCTAATGTGTTCCTGCAACAATTCAGGCGACATCTACAGACAAAATCAGCAAACGTGACACATCACTACATGATTCAACGTTGCTCATCAGTTTACAATCTATGAGAAAATAGGGGTGACACAAATAGTAAAAAGGTCTTGTATTATATGGCCCAGCCAGCTTCTATAATGAATACGGTAACACATGTGAAACTGCAGGTCACCATCAGTATCTGTATATGAGCAGATATAAAGTGCTAGTGGGGACATGGAGGGGGAAATTGCTGAATGAAGGGACCAGATTCCAAGGAAAGGAAAATGTAGTAAGACAGAAATGGATAAAAGTTGAATTATTGAAGTGATGTTATAGATTCCTACATAAAATGATATGTTTGTAGGGCACACTTAAAACTGTGGACCCTGGCAATTATGCTGATTGCCTGCGGTAGTGTATCCCAAAGAACTGGTGCAGCATGAGAAAAGGAAACTAGGACACATTAAGGTAAAGATGTAACGGATCATAATGAAAGTTTTTCCGGTAAAATGTAACACCATATGATTGCTTTAGTCAAGCAATTATGTCTACATTTAGTAGGAAGTTGTTCCTGAACATGACAGTTCAGGGCCATATTATTCATAAGTCTGACAAAGCTGAAGCTTAAGGGCCCCTCAATGTCTAGAGTCCCATCACTTTTATTTGCTCGGACACTGTTACCTGCACTACAGGAATATGAGCGCATATATACTGTATATTTATCACCAGTGCCAGGGATGTGTAGTCTCCTCCTTTATTACACCTCTATGAGTAACATAGTCTAGTCATGACCTTGATTGCTTGCGTTTGAACGTTCCCAAAACGGCTATTACTTATACATTTTTACAAAGACAGCCAACATGTGGAAGTACAAGTCAGGATTGCGAGAGAGAAAAGGAGGAACAATTGTGCTACCAGAAGAGTTTTACTCGCGCAACAAAAATATTAAAAAAATTGTTTGTAGAATTCTTCAAGAAACCCTCAATGTTTATAGGGCTGTGTACTGTGGTTTAATACCTACTGTACCAGGGTCAGGATCTTCGCTGCAGTAGGGTAATAGACAGAAATGCTGAAATTAGAAACATAGTTCTTCTGATTCGCTATGTGTAAAACCCCTGCAATGCCCTGCACATGGAGTGAGGTACATAGCAAATCAAAAGAACTATACTACATTTCTAATTGGAAGTAATTGCTAATGTTATTATTATTATTACAGCTGCTACCTATTGGGATAGGATCTTGGAGATGGGGATACCCCTTTATCTGCATTCATCCGTGCTCTTCTTTTGATTAGCTGGGCTGGCACAACGTTGTGTGTCACACACAATGATGACGTCACTCCGGACTAACTAATTAAAAGTAGAGCTGTGGATAAGTGGTGATTAGCAGGGCTCCCGTCCAGCGGTCACAGTTTACTGACCTGGCTTCTGTTCCCGGGTCCTGTGAATCGATTTTCCCATCTCAACTCAACAGCCAATACGGAGTAAAGCATATACAGCTGTGTAAGATAAATGATCCTCCATGAGACAATTGTTCATTCAATTGCTTTTTCAACCGTCAATTTACTTGAGTCTAATTTTAATGGCCACCTACTAGGCAAACATGGAATTTAATTGCAATTTAATTGATTAAAGGGTCTGTGCAGTCTAAATTGAAAAGTCTGCAGTCACTCTGTGTGACTGCAGACTTATGAATGCCCCCAGCACACGCACTGTGCGCTGCAGGGATTCGCCGGTTTCTGAGTCAGGACAGGAGGGTATGAGTTATTCATACTCCCGGCCAGTGGGCGTGACCTCGCTCCATAGACTTGTATGGACAGCAAGGCCACGCCCTCTAGTTAGACACGCCCACTGGTTGGTTGCGTCACTAGACAGGGCACAGCTTCACTCAAAACAAGTTTATGGAGCGAGGCCACATCCACTGGCCAGGAGTGTGTATAACTTATGCATACCCTCCGGTCCCGACCATGAGATTGTCCCAAGAGGACTCGCTTAATGTGGCATTGTGAACCTAGGTTGTAAGAACTAGACAACTACCTGAAATATTTATTTAGCAAGATCATTTTTTCAAACATAGCTGGGGGTAAAAAATGTACATTTTCCATAAAATCTTCTATCATATTTATCTGCTGTAATTCCAATATATGCATTTCTAGGATAAATACAGTTAAAGGGAACTTGTCAGGAGGTTCATGC
Source organism: Oophaga pumilio (assembly GCA_009801035.1). Taxonomy (NCBI): domain Eukaryota; kingdom Metazoa; phylum Chordata; class Amphibia; order Anura; family Dendrobatidae; genus Oophaga; species Oophaga pumilio. The sequence continues at coordinate 269,406 of VIAB01000762.1, read as the reverse complement.
TGCCATAATATTGGGTAAAATGAAAGACTGATAGGCTTTAAAAAGCATTTAATAAATATAGATTTTAAGTGGACCTCCCTCGTGTATCTCAGTTATGCTTGACATTATTGACAGATGATCATTTGAGGGATAACTCAATTTCCCTATGGATGGAGACCACCAAACAAGCAAAACTGGGCAGAGAGAAGCCAGAAACAAGCCACCAATTGGACACTTCTGCCACTACTTGGCTCTTCTTTTTCATTTTGCTTGTGGATAGGAATCTCCTGACAGGTTCCCTTTAAGGATAAGCCATTGGAAAACCCCTAAATAATTTTTTGCACAAATCTACTAGGTGAAGATGTTTACGTTGTTGGATTCGGAGCTCTTGGTGAAAGATGTGGTCCATCTGTGACATCTGGAGTCTTATCAGGTGTGATTTCTGTGGCAAATGTTCCAGTTATGTTACAGACGTCATGTGCTGTACATGGAGGATCTAGTGGAGGACCATTGTTTTCTGCTGAGTCTGGAAAGCTTCTAGGTAATGAATACAGTACCTTTATTATTGTTTCTTAGGTTTTTAATCCACAGGTTGGAAAGTCGTTCTTAAAGAAGTTGTGTCTGTTCCCAAAATCTACTGCTTCACATGGCCAATTGCCCACCACCTCCCTGGTTCCTATACCCCATGTCCTGAATGCACGCAGTACCGGTGTACCGTTTTCTGCTTTTACTGCTTTTTGATGCTATTTGGAGAATTTCTTGGTTTGCCTCTGCGAACTGCTTGAAAGATAAAAAGGTGAAAGAGGCAAGAGTATATCTTATTTCATTCCAATGAGGTCTCTCAGATGGCAACGGAGTGTGTTCATTGCATTTTGGCCCTCCCAATTATTCACAGCCATCCCCCCTACAGTAGTCAATGTAGTGTCCTCCCATTACTGAATATAGCAGTGCCCCCTCTAGTAGTCCCAGTATTACAGTAGGGCCTGTCCTTTTCAGTAGTCCCAGCAGCTCCTAATTCCTCCAATCATCACATCACAGTTTTTACAGAGCCATCTTTCTAAAATATAGTTGAGAACCCTCCCTTCTGACCGTGGTCATCACAGCCCTCATTTTTCCTGCACTCAATGTAATACTCCCCCTTCCAGCAGTAGCCACATCAGAGCCCTATTATTCATAATGCAGCCCTACCCTTCTCATCAGTTACATCATTCCTCACCCTTCCCTCGGTGGTCACAGTAGTTCCTCTTCTTCCATTAATGGCAGCAGCCCGTTCTTCTCTCAGTACTACCTATATGGCCATCTCTTCCCATCGCGGCAGGCTTTCTCCTTACTTATGTAAGTGCAGTGGCTAATATCATGTCCACATGCTCCCACAAAACTCAATCTGCCGGCAGGAAATTTCATCCTAGCAGCCTGTTCTTGGGTGCCACGTATAGCTTCCAGTCCCTGCTTCTTTCTGTTTCTGCTATCATAATAATTTAGAACATATTCGTACTGACTGACTATGTTGTTTTATGTTTCTTTTTATTGCAGGTATAGTTGCAAGTAACACAAGGGATAACTGTACAGGCGCCACATATCCCCATTTAAATTTCAGCATCCCCATTACTGTCGTCAAGCCTGCCATCCAGAGGTATAGACAACATGGCGATTTACGAAGTTTTGGAGAACTCAACAAGGCAGGACATGCAATTCAAGATGTCTGGCGTCTGCAAAGATCTCCGGGGAAAGTCGTTCAGAGCAAGCTCTAAGTAGCGTACAAATACTTTCATACTGCAGCTGTTCACAGCATTAATACAATCAGCATATACCACACTTGCAACTTTGTGTTTCACTTTTGTAAGATTTTACAGCTATTCAAGATGGACTTATTGGTTATATGGCTTCACCAGTTAATCCATTTATTTTTGAGGGTTAAAGGGAACTCTCCTACATTTCAGAGAAAATATAATATAAAGATCCTACAAGGTAACTATGAGGGAGAGATGAAAATAGTCCGGCTCCAGCCCCGGAAGGCTTCTCCCTCCACCACTCCAGGTGATTGACAGATTTCTCCCAATTCTCAGTCACTTGTGTTGGTGCTGGGGAACCTGTCGCGTCTGATAACAGTATTAACATGTAGGTATAAGGTTAAACTGCAGGGTAATACCATTAGGCCGGGATCACACATGCGACGAAGTCGTCCGACACTCGCATGTGAAATCCCAGCTCTGGCGCCGGCACTCGGGAGTGGAGTGCGCGGCTGCATGTAGTTCTATGCAGCCACTCGCTCCACTCCCGAGTGCCGGCACCAGAGCTGGGATTTCACATGCGAGTGTCGGACGACTTTGTCGAATGTGTAATCCCGGCCTTATGGAGGTGCCTGGCCACTGCACTGAAAGCCCAACATGCAGGAGAAAATGTACTTTATTTCTAGTGTGAGCCGTCGGCTTTCAGTTATACAGGTGTGTTCCCGAAACAGTTACAGCCACCACTCACAGGACTGTAAGCACGCCCCGACACTGACTGACCACCCTCACTGATGCACTGCAGAGCCGGCTGTCAGTCAGTGCCGCCTGGGCGTGCCTACAGCCACCACTATCAGAGCTGTGAGTGGTGACTGTAACCGCACCGTACACACCTGCATGACTGAAAGCTGGCGGCTCCCGGGAGAAATAAAGGTCTGTATATTGTCAATGAAAAGCTGGAGCGTATTAGATAGAAATATACCTGACTGCAGTCATGCTGCCAGGATCTGATTCTCTCTGCATGCAGTTTGAGGAGCAAGAATCAGGTGACAGGTTCCCTTTAAAAGGAAAGGGATAAAACCTTCGCCTCAAGTAACATCCATCTTTGTCTCTGATACCCAATGGGGATAGAAAATTAAGTTTTAGAGCAAAGAAATTCCACAGGGCTCGACTATCTCACCATCACACAAGCAGCAAATAAACTGCAAAATCCTCTAATTGCAAATCATAAATAAAACATAAGACAAAACAAGTATCTTGCGCTAAGTGATAATGAATAAGTGATGCACCAGTTATACCAATGTTTCCTGAAGTCACAATACAAGAGGTGTCTAGGAGACTACAAATAAATGAAGGATTGGATAATAGAACAAGATAGTAATCCAGGTGCTAAAGGTGCACCCATAAGCCGCAACTAACTCCTGTAGGAATAGTCATAAGAATAGAATTAGCCCTAAGGTGCATAAAATCATTAGTTGCATAGATCCCAAATCATGCTCCTTTATCAGTCCGTAAGTAACACAGAGCTACCTGGTTTAGAGACTACAGTCCAAGGGGGGCAAAGTCTGATGAAATTAGTTCTCCAGCCTGCAGGTAGCGCTAGTACGCCGAACAGAAGACTTCAATGTCCTCCTTGTGACAATCAACAGATGACGATTAACAGAAGGCCGGGGTCACACTTACAAGAAACTCGCACGAGTCTCGCATCTCAATACCCGACACTGCCGCCGGCACTCGGACCGGAGCATTCAGCTGCATAGAAATACAGTACATGCAGCCGCACACTCCGGTCCCGAGTGCCGGCGGCAGTGCCGGGTATTGAGGTGTGAGACTCATGCGAGTTTCTCACAAGTGTGACCCCAGCCTAAGGGTTAAAATTCAGACATCAAATATAGGATGGTTCTCATCTGAAACACTTAGATCTACTCTTTTTTTTATGGATTGTTGTACATGACATTTAATGTCTGAATTTTAACCCTCAGATTTTCTATGAAACGTATTTTTCTGCACAACGTAGAGCTGGAATTTTGCCTTGTGTGTAACTTTAGCACCTGGATTACTATCTTGGTCTATCTGCCAATCCTTCATTTATTTGTAGTCTTAGGCTATGTGCCCACGTTGCAGAAATGCTGCGGAATTGTCCGCAGCATTTCTGCAACTCGCCGCCGCCGGTAAAACGCATGCGGAATTCGCATGCGTTTTCCCACAAAACACAAGCATTATGCAAGCGTTTTTAGCTTGAGGAATTCAAGCGCTTTTCCAAGGGATTTGAAGCATCGCTTGGAAAAGTGATTGACAGGTTGGTCACACTTGTCAAGCATAGTACTTGACAAGTGTGACCAACTTTTTACTATTGATGCTGCCTATGCCGCATCAATAGTAAAAGATAGAATGTTAAAAATAATAAAAAAAAATATGGATATACTCACCTCCTGTCGGCCCCCGATCTCCTCAGCGGCGCTGCCGGCAAGTTCCGTTCCCAGTGATTCATTGCGAGTATGACCTCTGATGACGTCGCGGTCACGCGACCGCAACGTCACAAAGTCATTTTGGCGCAAAGCACACCTGGGAACAAGGCCGCCGCATGCACCGCTGAGGACCGGGAGGACTCCGGGGGCCGACATAGGGTAAGAATATCCCTATTTTTTATTTTAATTCTATTTTTAACAGGAATATGGTACCCAGGGCATGGAGGACAGTCTCCTCTCCTCCAGACCCTGTGTACCATCCGCACATGAAACGCTCACTTTACGCATGGTGGGCATGGCCACATGCGTAAAGTGAGCGTTTCAATGCAATCCTTTGGCGGCGGCAAATTAATGGACATGCTGCGTATTTTTCCGCAATGCGTTTCAGCAGTGGAAAAATCCGCAGCATGGGCACAGCAACTGTGGAATCCCATAGGATTGCATGGGATGCGTCTTAACTAGCGTTTTTCAAGCGTGTCCACGGCGGCTTTGCCGCTGCGGAAACGCTTAAAATACGCAACATAGGCACACAGCCTTATAGACACCTATTGTCTTGTGACTTCTAACTCGCCTATGTGGAAACATTGGTATAACTGGTACATCACTTATTCCATTATCACTTAGTGCAAATTATTTGTTTTTGTCTTATAAAATAAAATTTTACCCTATCAAAGTTTTGCGTACACATTAAATAACCCATTGTATTTTGGATAAAAGCAAGAATGATTCAATAAACATTTTTGAATTAAACATTAAAAAGAATTATTTTGATCAGATTAGTCAACTCAACCATCCATGTGTTACATGAACAGTCAAAGAATCATTCATCTGTGGCTGCAGAAGGGGAAATCTAGCATATCTGGCCAATGAAAACTTCTAGCAAAATCAATGTCCTGGAGCTATACTCATGGGAATCAGCTGTAAAATGAAAGTAGTTGACAACCATTTAAAAACCTGCCTTCAGCTAGAAATTAAAGCGAAGCCATCATTTTCATTTTTTTTAAATCAATAGTACACATTAGAATGATCATTCTTTCTCCAAATTCTGAATTAATGGGCAAAATGTGTCTTCACTGAACACAGATTTTCCCATGACTAAGCTAGGAGATGACAGTTGGTGCTCATAAGGTTCTATGGAGAATAGTAACAGCAGGGGCAGATTGCCGTAAATTTTCTCATCCCAGAGAATCGGGCTGATTATGCAAATGACACTGAGAGTTTGATCAGAATGTGAGCATAGTGTGCTCTGATTCTCTTGGATGAGGAGAAGATGGAGAAAAGAGTTTCTCCATTCTGTGGGGCTGAGAAAATCTTATTGCACTCAGATGTCATCCGAGGGCAGTCTAATGTTTCCCATGCACTCATTGACTTCCATGGTCTAGTGCAAAATGTCTGTCTGCCTCTAGGAAAACTATAAAAGCACCAGCTGCCCTCTCCTATCTCAATTTTCAGTTGATCAGTGGAGGGGCTCGGTGTTGGGCCGTCACCAATCTCATATAAATTAGTTCTCCTATGGATAGGTCATTCATTCAAGTCCTGGACAACCCCTTTAAACGTAACCTGTCGCCATGAAAATACAGTCCAGTCTGCATATATCACGTTATAGAGCACAGGAGCGAAGCAGACTAATATATAGTTTTGTGAGAAAAGATTCAGTATAACCTGTGTTTTAATAATTTAATCCTCTGCTCTTTCTGGGGTTTTGAGTCCAGTGCACTGTCCTATCAGTGACTGACAGCTTTCTTTCTATAAGTGTGCATAGAAAGAGAACTGCCAATCACTGATAGGACCGCCAACGGGGCCAAAAATCCCAGAAAGAGCTTAATATTAACACCTTTTAACGGTGGCAGTTTAGAGTACTTATTCCTCAGCGCCGCTTTTTAACCCCTTAACGACCAAGCCATTTTGTAGGTTAAAGA
>VIAB01000762.1:237569-250366 GCA_009801035.1 Oophaga pumilio | reverse complement strand
ATAATCCCCCATAGGCAGCATAGTCCCCAATAGGCCGGGCCCAGTGTAAAAAAAAATGCTAGTACTCACCTATCTCCCCCGCTGCTCTGAAGATGCGCGCGCTCGTCTCCCTCTTCTCCTGGCACAGGCGGCATGACGTCATCAGGGCGCGCAGGCGGCGTGATGACGATCATGTCGCCTGTGCTGCATATGGAAGGCCACAAGGCCTTTCGCACTCAGCACATTGAGCCCGCGATTAAAGGGCCCGCCGGCACTGAACTGTCAGACGGGCCCTGCTTCTAGGGGGGGCAGCTGCCCCCCTTGTCCCACAGTGGGTACGCCCATGCCTCCCAGTCAGTTTCATCCCATTGCTTCTAGTCTTTCCGTGTACAAATGAGAATAAGATGATCCTTCTACAATGTGACAGCCCTTGAGATATTTGTAGACAGCTATTAAGTCTCCTCTCAGTCTTCTTTTTTGCAAGTTAAACATTCCCAAATCCTGTAACCGTTCCTCATAGGACATGGTTTGCAGACCGGTCACAATTCTGGTCGCTCTTCTCTGAACTTGCTCCAGTTTGTTGATGTCTTTTTTAAGACGTGGTGCCCAAAACTGGACACAGTATTCCAGATGAGGTCTGACCAAAGAGGAGTAGAGGGTAATAATGACTTCACGTGATCTAGACTGTATGCTTCTGTTAATACATCCCAGAATTGTATTTGCCTTTTTTGCTGCTGCATCACACTGTTGACTCATGTTCAGTCTGTGATCTATTAGTATACCCAAGTCTTTTTCACATGTACTGTTGCTTCTGTATATACTGTACTTTTTTCATCTTTATTGCCCAGATTAGTACTTTGCATTTTCCCTGTTAAAAACCCTTCTGTTTGTTACTGCCCACGGCTCCAGTTTATTTATATCTTTTTGAATCCTCTCTCTAGTATTAGCTATCCCTCCTAGCATTGGTGTGAGGTGACCAGCTGTGGAGAAAACATGATCTCACCATACTCTGTCAGGAGATGTATCTTAAATTGTCCACTCATTGGTTGTGATGGGGTTTTTTAGCTGCCTGTCGTAGGTTTTACTAGTGAATTGTTATAATATATTGAATTTATAAGGTGAGAAATAGAAGACCTTAATGAAATTCACTGAAAATCAAGAGTAAACACCCTTTACTGCTTCCTAATTAGACCTGTGTGCCGCTCCAGCTTGAGGATCAAAACCTGACATCCAGCTGCAATCAATAAAGCAGAGCTGTCCCAATCATTCCTCTTTTAGTTACCAATGAAAATCAACAGAAAAAACTGGCGTAATAGTCCAAAAATGTCACAATTTATTAAAACAGACATACATAAGTCAAGAAAAAAACTAAAAAAATCCAATACATAAGTATAAACTACATGATAAAGGGGGGCATAGTAAGAACAAAACAACAGCTCACCTATTACAATGTAAAATGGATATGGGAAGCTGACACTAGAAGGTACATTCATAAAATGTAACAAAAACATTGCCTTTAATAAAGTGCAAATGCATCCAGCAGTTCCAAATATTACCGAATAATGTTGTTAGGGGGTATGTAATATAGTTTGATCAATATCAATATAATAAACACCAGTCTCCCAGAGTATATAATATACCAGTATTCCTATTAACACACATGCGCTGCCAAGAAGCTTTAAATAGCCTTATCTAGGTTTTTACCCATAATGGTGCCACTCAAATGAGCCGGTGTAGCCCCTACGCGCATTTTGCGTGGGCTTCTTCGGGGGGCCTTCTAGTGTGAGCTACCATATCCACTTTACATTGTAATAGATGAGCTGTTGTTTTGTTCTTACTATGCCCCCCTTTGTCACCTAGTTTATACTTATATATTGGATTTTTTAGTTTTTTTTCTTGACTTATGTATGTCTGTATTAATAAATTGTGACATTTTTTGGACAATTACTCCAGTTTTTTCTGTTGATTTTCATTGCATACATGGAGTGTCCCTAATATATTGGGCCAGTCTAGACATTATGTCTTAGTGGTGTTCCCAATTATATGGTTGCGTTACTATGTTTTCTGCTCCAGCATTATTGTTCTCTTTAGTTATCAGTCTTGATTGTGACTTTCCTGCCTTTTCGGTACATCTTTTGAGAATTTCCGATCTGTCTTTATATCTGTGGTCAGAGCCTGGTGTGACCTCCTGTCTGTCCTCAGCTACAAATAAACTCTTTCTGCGAGTTACCAACTGAAGCAAAATGTAGACTAGTGTACTGTAGCGTGTGTGTTGTAAAAGTAAGAAATAGTGCTGAGCGAACGTGCTCGGATAGCCACGAGACATGCAGCTGCGGGGACTCGGACAGATTTTTCAAGCACGCCGAAGACTCTCGGTTTGCACCCGAGCATGCTCAGATAACATCTTATCTGAGGACGTTCGCTGATCATTAGTAAAGGACAAGAGAAAATGTTCTAAAGGGTTATGAGGCACCTCTCACTTCCTCATCATTAACTCTACTCATGTGGAGTTAATGCCCATTTCCCAGGTCTGGTGCAGATTGTGCGCGCATGTACTATTAGTATAGAAGACCATAAGACCTGCTTGTAGCTGGCAAGCCTCGCCACATTATTAGCACCTCTCACCTTCCGATGTGGTACTGAGAGGTGCCAGATTTCCCTTTACACCTTTTCACATTCTATGAAGAGGGAGGAATTAGAAGTAGATACAGTTCTCCATAGAACTTTCTGAGCACCAACTGTCATCTATCTCATTAATCAGTCCAGAAGGAGAGTCACACAGATTTCTCTAATAAGATATATTATACAATTTCATATTTTCACGAGTACTATTAATTTATGGGAAAAAAATGACAGTTACTCTTTATTCAAATAGACAGAATAGTGATATAAAATTTTTTCAGGATGATAACAGGCCACACGTTTTATCACCAGACCATTGCCTTGGTCCAGTGCCAAAACGTGTCTTATTGTTATAGATCTTGTTATTTTTTAACTGTTAAAAGTACCCATGATGCATAGGAATAAATTATGGTAAGACAAGTAAACTTTGTCAGTGTCAGGTGTCTAATAAATACAAGAGATACAAGAAATTTGAAATGAACAGATGGAAGTACATTTTCCATTGAGAAGGAAGTTTTTAAAGCGCCGACATATAAGAAAGGTAATTTTGTTTAGACAGATTTTGTATATATGATTACAAGGCATAGGGTTACTAATAAGTACAAGAAATAAAACCCTAATTTGTGTAATTCATAATGTTGACCACCAGATGGCACACTTGTTTTGCAGTAATTTTCGGCAGTCTAATAAAGCTTGTTTATGTATTAGCTGCAGTGGTAACACAGAAGAAAATGGAATAAATTGTCTGTGCAAAATAATTTAATAGTAAATTAAAAAGATGAGCAGGATTATATCTATATGTAGATTGCAAGGGAGCTAATTGAGCTTAAAAGGGTGACTGAATCCACTGAAGGAATCACATTGACAGGAGGCTGTCTCTATTTTATTGTGCATAATGGTTTACAATTTTACAATGTGCTCGTCATTAAGATCTTTTAATCTTGTAACAATAGCTGTTTCATCAACCATAAACCCTAATCACGTGATAGTAATATTGGCTCTAACTATGGGAGATTCAAAAGCCTTATTAAATTTCTCTGAAAAGTAAAAAATGTGATGTGTGGAAATTAATAAGGAGTTCCAACAAAGGGCTGCTCATCCCTCAAAGGGTTTAAGATAATATCTAGTTTCTATGGCAACCGAATGCAGAACCTGCAGGTAGGAATAAACTGTTGTGAGAGTGCATTAAGGCGGCCGCTCTCCCGGCAGATGAGAGGCACAATAAACTGATTTGGTGGCAGTATTTATACAGCCTCCATTTTTATAAACCTGCCAACATTCAGAAGTGTTTGTTAAAATGTGTTCCTGCCGTTAAGTCAAGTAACACCCGGCCTCAAAAGTAGAAGCGTTAATAGTTTATTTTTTTGTCAATTAACAAAAAGAAAAGGGAATGAGGAAAAGAGAAATCTAAATCAAATCAATATTTGGTGTGACCACACTTTGTCTTCAAAACAGCATCAATTCTAGGTCGACTAGAACTAGACAGTTTGTGAAGGAACTCTGGAGAGAGGATGGTCCAAACACCTGGAGAACCAACCACAGATCTGTGGATGTCACTTGGGCAAATCCTACTTTGTTTTCTGTTTTCATGTAATCCCACACAGACTTGATGATATTGAGGGCTCTGTGGAGGCCACATCATCACTTCCAGGACTCCTTGTTCTTCTTTACGTTGGCTGTGTAAGGAGATGAACAGGAGCATGTGGGGAACTATCGGGGCCATCATCACTGTTGCAGGGGGACGACTTGTCTGGGTGGGGAAAGCCTGATCACCTGACCGCAGAGGGCGGGAGCGACATAACAGGGGCCGAGTGCGGGAAAGAGGAAGACTTGGCAGGAAGGCCACTACACAGCAGGAAGAAGGTTGACTCCCTCTCCTCAATTACCGCCACTGACGCCAGCTCTTTACAGACTTCCCTACTTCCAATCCCTTTACCGAGTGTCCCTGCACGAACCAGGCCCATAACAGGTAGTGCAACAGACGTAAATTTGTTTCCTGCACTTTGTGACTCCGTGCAAGGCCTCGTCATCTCTGAGACCTTCATGGCATTCTGCTCCCGGTGTACCGCGGACTCCTTGAGGAGCCAGGAAAAGGAACAGTACTCTCCAACGGACCCAAAAACAACAGACCGAAAATCAACGGATCCGGATACTTCGGCATGGTCAGGAGACAGTGCATCTCGTTTCTACACAGCAGAGCCAGAGACTTTGTTCACGGATTGCGACGCCGTCGGGAGCTGTTCCAACTGCTCCCGAAACAAGAACTCCAATCGTTAAGTCTTTACCTTCACTTTTCCTCTTATTGGTACGTTATTTGTAAAGTTCCCTATTTGCCAAATCACATCCCTGCGTGGAGGTTTCTTTGAATTTGTGTCCCGTAATTTCCTAATTAAATTCCTGTTAACCCCTTCTCCGTCTCCTACTGTCTACTGAATCAGACGAACCTTTACAGCTGCATGTTTGTGGTCGTTGTCCTCCTGTAGAATAAATTTGGTGCCGATCAGACACCTCCCTGATGGTACTGCATGATGGATAATTATTTGCCTGTAGTTCTCACTGTTGAAGACATCATTTTTCCTTACCAAATTACTAATGCCATTTGAAATGCAGCCTTGAAATGCGGGAACCTCCACCATGCCTCACTGTTGCCTGCAGTCACTCATCATTGTACCACTCTCAAGGTTTTTAGTGACAAACTTCCTTTTATTACAGCCAAATATTTCACATTTTGACTCAATCCATCAAGAGCACATGCAGCCATTTTTATACACCCCAGGTTCTATGTTTTCATGCATAGTTGAGTCATGTGACCTTGTTTCCATGTCAAAAGTTTGACTTTTTGGCAGGAATTCTTACATGAAGACCACTTCTTGCCAGACTTTTCAGAACAGTAGATAGGTGAAGCTGGGAGTTACTGACTGCTGCGAGGTCTGAGCTGATGGCACTGTTAGACATTTCAAAGGGAAACAAGCATGATGTGTCTTTTATTTCCTGTACTAAGTTTCCTTGGCTGACCATTACGTCTATGGTCCTTAATTGAGCCCATTTTTTAGAGTTTCTTCAAAAGCATGAAACCCCAGTCTGCTTTCAACTTTTTGACTGGGGAAGTCCTTGCTGATGCAGTATAACTACCTTGTGTCTTTTTTTCTGTGCTCAGTCTGACTTTGTGTAAATCTACCTAGAAGAATTCATGCTGTTTTGAAGGCAAAGGGTGGTTACATTAGTCGCTTTGACTTTTGTTAATTCAGCAAACTGAACTATTAACACTCCTACTTTTGAACATGTTCTTTGCAGCATTTTTTCCATACCTGCCTATACATTTGCACAGTACTGTAAATCTGGAAATATTTTTCCGTCATTGTATGAATTAGTATTTTACCCTAAGGGTGAGTCACACACAATGTATAAAAAATCGGTCCGTTCTTCACGGACGAAAATCACACAAATGTTTCATGAACAGTGATCCGTATGTCATCAGATTGGAATGCGAGGATGCGATTTTCTCGCATCTAAGTATCCGTGTGACATCCGTATGGCAAGATTTTCTCGCACCCTTGCAAAATGGACATTTAACGGTTTTCAGGTCTGAACTTAATTCAAATCATCATCATGAACCCTATTTATTGGCTCTACAACAGGTGTCAGCTTCCAATCTTTGCAGTAGAGTGCCTGCTTGTGTTTGTGTATTTCCACTTCGTGCAAATCATGTCTGACAGACTTACTTTCAACAACACTGAGCGGGTGCTTTACAATTGGGTTTTGTCTCGACACTTTGGCCAGCCATACCCTGTGATTGTGTATCCGAGGAGGCAGAGACGAATGAGGGTACATCCGCTTTTGAGGCAAGGGACATTTCCATCGTCTCTATGCAACTCTGTGTACCCATCCGGACAAGTTCTACCAGTATTATCGGATGAGCATGCCCGCATTTGACCTTCTGCTGGAGACTGTGCGCCCTGGGATCACCTTGAAGGACACCAGGATGTCTCGGCTGTAATACGGTGCAAATCGCAGCATGCTGCGATTTCTCTCGCACGTATAAAACAGCCGAGAAAAAAATCGGCTGATGGGAGCTGCCCCGTAGAGTAACATTGGTCCGAGTGCAATGCGATTTTTTTCTCGCATAGCACTCATCCGTATTTTTCTAGTGTGCTCCGGCCTAAATCTGAACATTTACCTAGAAGAATAAGAGTATGTTCACATGAAAAACATTGGAAAAATCACTGACAAAATAATAAAAGGAAAGGACCCATTCATTTTTATGTAAAAACGACTTGCTTTTCATATGTTCAGGCTTTTTAGCTTCTTTTAAATGCTCAGGCTTTCAGAACACGCCAAGCTTTTATAACAAGCAACGTACATTCTTCTAAGAATACGCTCAGTACTTTGCAAAACAAATCAATGAGAAGGCTAAAAAAAGTGCCAGGGTAACTTTAGCATTTTGTCAGCATGTTTGCTAGCATTTTCTTCATTATTTAACCCCTTCACCCCCCAAGCTTGTTTTAACCTTCATGACCAGGCCAAACTTTACAATTCTGACAAGTGTCACTTTATGAGGTAATAACTCTGGAATGCTACAATGGATCCCACTGATACTGAGACTGTTTTTCCAGACATATTGTACTTCATGATAGTGATAACATTTATTCAATATGACTCAGAAATTTGGTGAAAAGTTTGAAAATTTAGCAATTTTTAAACTTTATTTTTTATGCACTTAAACCAGAGTTTTGTTGCAGCGTAAAATAGTTAATAAATAACATTTATCACATGTCTTCTTTACATGAGCACAATTTTTGAACCATAATTTTTTTTTGTTAGGAAGTTATAATGGTCAAAATTTGACCAGTGATTTCTCATTTTTCTTCTGTAACATACTCGGCTCTTCTTTTGCAACCTTCCTTTCTTTGTGATTTGAGGGACCTCACTGGGGAAATGTTGGCCTTCGGTTCCTGGAAGTACTGTGGCTCATTCCTTCCTGACCTTCAAATATTAGGGCCTTGATCGCTACCCCCTGGAAGTGAAGGCACGTAGTGGTCTGGCCTGCACATCGTGGTAGCACGTAAGTATTGTACAAACCTATCTGTACGATGTGCACGATTAGCTTCTTGTACCACAATTTGGCCTTTCTCATGGCACTGTATGGCTGGAGAATTTGATCAGAGAGATCAACTCCCCCCATGTTATTGTTGAACCCCAGTACACAGTCCGGTTTGCAGACCTGTGTAGAGGTATCTCGTACAGAGGAAGTGACCCAGTGGATAGCCTTGTACTTAACCACCAGCATGTTCTCGCTACATTGGCCTCTGCTCCCACCCTTTCTGAGCAGCTGCCCAATTAGCGCCCTAGGGAGGCATCTCTGATTTTTGCAGACAGTATTGCAGGCTGCGGTACTTCGCACAGAGTGGGACTTGAAGAGAGGGATGCTTGTATAAAAGTTATCTACATACAGGTGAAAACCTTGATCCAGTAGTGGGTGCACCAAATCCCACACAATTTTCCCATTCACTCCCAGGACATGGGGACATTCAAGAGGTTCTATCCAATTGTCCTTCCCTTCATAAACTCTAAACTTGTGTGTGTACCCTGAGGCAGTCTCGCAGTTTAATTCCATACCTGGTCCTTTTACTGGGCAGGTATTGCCAGAATTTAAGCCTCCCATTGAAATGGCCAATTTGGGGAAAGTACACCTCAGCAAACTCATTGTGATCAATGACCAGTAGAACTTTGAAAAGTTGATCAAAGTTGGGGTCGTCTTGGGAAAGACATTGTGAATTATCACTGTAATGCAAAAATTTGTTGATTGCCTCAAATCTTTTACGGGGCATAGCCATGCGGAACAATGGAGTGTTATACAAAATGTCAACACTCCAATATTGCCGAAGTTCTGGCTTCTTCACTAACCCTATGTGGTGGACAAGGCCCCAAAACGTCATCATTTCTACTGCGTCTACAGGAGTCCAGTTAGACAATGATGAAAAATTGCTGAGCATATAAATTTGTCTGAGCCACCATTAGGTATACAAAATCCTCAGAAAAAAGACTTTTAAAAACTCTATTTCTATGAGGTCGGTCATGTCAAACTTGATTCCTGATTGCACCACAAAATCAGGAATCAATGGCTTGTTATCTTCGGAGGGTAAGGTCTATATTGGCTCAGTAATGGGGGGTGCTGGTTCATTTTCTGTCCATGGGCGTCTGCATGCCGATTCAGTATCACTTGAAGTGGAGGAGGAGGAGGTTAGAAATTAAAGATAGGTGGCATCTTCTCCATCACTATCAATTATAAAGGGAAGGAAGGCGTATGCCTCCTTTGCTGAATACTGTGATTGGGACAAGTGGGACATTTTTTCACATATGCAGTGTTTGTGTGTATGCCAAATTTTATTCAGGTAAGTGTGTGTGTGAGTGTTTGGTGTAAACTTTTTTTATTTAGAAGAAAAATAAAGAAAAGAATCTAGATCATTATCCATCTAGATTTACTATGGTATATTTTTACTGTCCTTAATCTAGTCCTATCAACTAATCTAAATTTTATTTTCACACAAAAAAATCACCCGCCGGAGGCTGATCAGTGATGTAAGTCACCAACCAGTGCTCGACAACTGTAGGACACATGCACAGATGTGGTGCAAAAAGACGATAAAAAAGGTAGACAGAAAAAAAAGTCCCTGCCAATCCAAAAGTGAGCACGGGTGCCAATCAGTGAGTTGCATCTGATCAGTGACTTGGTGGCTGTAGGATCCACGCACAGAGGTGGTGCAAATGAGAAGGGGTATAGACAGGAAAAAAAGTTTAGGAAAACAGAAAGCACAAGTGTCGATCAGTGATTTGTGTCACTGATCAGCATTTGGTGGCTGCAGGATGCAAGAACAAAATAAAGGTCAAATATCAAGAAATCAAGTACTGATAAGTATCCGTCCGGCAGAAGGGGGGTCTGAAGGTGATTAAGGAGATGGCAAATAAAGTGGGGGAAGAGGGATTGGGATAGATTAGGAAAGATCATGGATCGGGAATTGATCAGGGAAGGATCAGGAACATCTCCTTTCTTCAACAGCAGCAGAAACACCGTCAGTGATGGCAAAGGCTTGAAAAAGTCTGTGGCACCACAAGGCCCAGCACAACGCAAAAGATCAGCACTATGACTGCTCTGTACATGTCCGAAGCTAGAATAAGGAAATGCAGGATGGTCTTGTTCAGAATTGAACAGCCAATCGCAGCAATGGTAGAGATAGATAGATAGATAGATAGATACCAGTCTGTTCAGCTATGACACCTGCATGTGGAGTATCATATTCAACATGGAGATACAGGGAATGTATATAAGGGAAAGGTAGAGCTGGTACGTTAGTGCTGGCAGACTTCTATCACTGTATGCACCCTCCCTATGTAATAGAATGGTCAGGAAAAGGGAGCCAACAAGATAGAGCTGCAATAAAGGGGAAATAATAAATATGAGCACTAAAAACTCTCTGACTGTAATTATTTAGTAACCATCGAGTAGTTGCATTTGTATCATGTATTTGAGGGAATAACAGGTACAATGTAAATAAGCCTGACCATATACATTAGATATCAATGGCTATCTCTTCCAAACTCCTCCATACACGTGCAACCATAAGGCAGGTGAAATGTCCCAGGACATCTGCCATTGTGGAGAAATGAAAGCCCCCACACATTACATTGCAGGTCAGTCTAGTCAAAACCTTTGGATTCGGCCATTATACTTATATTATGTACATCCAGCTACAGTTACTACAGGATTTCCCATACTATAGGACAGAATCACCTTGAAGGGGTTTCCTTGTTCTTGTTACCTGGGTTTATTTACTCCTGCATGTCCTTTCCACCCATCTATTAAATGTTTGATTTTGGCTCTTTCTCTTCCACCACTATGCATTCATGAAGCTCGGCAGCGTCATTGATTGTCGTTGCCCTGGATACAACACAAGTCTGATGTTCTCTCTGTTTGATGCAGCTTTATCCACAGAGAATGAACATGAAATAAACAACTCCGCCAATTCATAGAAATGTACAGACCAAAATAGCAAAAAATAATCCTAAAGCGGTTTATTACTATTCTGCTGAGTACTGAAAAAAATGACAGGATCATCATGCATTTTATTCTTCCACTTTCCACGTGTGTTCATCACTCCAGGCTCACCGCAGCTGGACTCTGTGGTGTCCATGTGGCTGCTAATAGCTGCCTCGGTGGAGGGCTAGAAGGCAAAGCTTGGTGGGAACCATAAGGGTACGACCGTTAACAAAACGCTCAAAAGAAGGAACATACATTTCTATGTCAAAATGATTTGCTGTTCATTCACATGTTCAGTATTTTGAGGGTCTTTTAACCACTTCCAAGGACGCCAAGTTCTCAGAAGAAGAAGTGAGCTTATTCTTCAGGCATTTTCTGCTCTGACAATTCTTCATAGTTTCAATAGAAATCAATGGGCAGGCTCGAAAGATGCTCAGAAGACACCTAGGCATGTTTTGGAGCATGTTATCAATATTTTTGCTTGAAAAACAACTATCTTTAGGTTTGAATGGAGTTAAAAAAAAGCGACCGGAAACCACTAGTAAAAAAAAGAATAAAATAAGTAGTAGAAAAACACAAAAAAAAGATTGGTGGCCAAAAATGCATTCAGGAAATGATCAATCAATGCTAAAATAATGTTTGAAAAACTTGTTGGGTTCGTCCACCTGAAAAACTGTTGTGTGCACGAGTCCTACTGCACTCTCCATGTAGTGGTGACCAGAGGCCGCCGGAATGATAGTGTTTATAGAAGCAGCTGCAATAATACACAGGATTTCAGAGCTCCGACTCTTACCACAAATGCGTAAATCAATGGCACTTATACAGTGGGGACGATCAGTATATGATACACTGCCGATTTTGCAAGTTTTCCCACCTACAAAGAATGGAGAGGTCTGTAATTTTTATAGTAGGAACACTTCAACTGTGAGAAAGAATCTAAAAATAAAAAACCTAAAATCACATTGTATGATTTTTAAATAATCAAATCACATTTTATTGCATGAAATAGGTATTTGATCACCTACCAACCAGCAAGAATTCTGGCTCTCACAGACTTGTTATTTTTTCTTTAAGAAGCCCTCCTACCCTGCACTCATTAATTGCAAATGTTTGAGCTCGTTACCAGTAGAACAGACACCTGTCCACACACGCAATCACATTCCAACCTTTCCACCATGGCCAAGACCAAAAAGTTGTCAAAGAACACCATGAACAAAATTATAGACCTGCACAAGGCTGGGATGGGCTACAGGACAATAGTTAAGCAGCTTGGTGAGAAGGCAACAACTGTTGGCACATTTACATGTATACACATTTGTGTGGCCAGTACAAAACACTGGCACATGACTTATTCCTTCTAAAGACCATACCAGGGGACACTCATTACGGGGTGAGAAAGGTGATTCCGGCAGCTAAATAGGAAAGGGTTCGAGCAGTTAGACTGTGGAATGCCCTATCACAAGAGGTAGTAATGGCAGACACTATAACAGCTTTTAAAAAAACGGCTGGACGATATCCTTGATACACATAACATTGTGGGTTATGGTTAAATTAGTGACAAAATGTACACTTGGTGGAGGAAGGTCGAACTTGTTGGACTTAGGTTTTTTTCAACCTATGTAACTATGTATGTATTAGAAAATGAAAGAAACACAAGATCTTCCTCGGTCTCGGGCTCCATGAAAGATCTCGCCTCGTGGGGTAAGGATGATTCTGAGAAAGGTAAGGAATCAGCCCAGAACTACACTCGAGGACCTGGTCATTGACCTGAAGAGAGCTGCGACCACAGTCTCAAACATTAGTGTTAGTAACACACTATACCATCATGGATTAAAATCCTGCAGGGCCCCCTGCTCACGCCAGAACATGTCCAGGCCTGTTTAAAGTTCGCCAATGACCATCTGGATGATCCAGAGTAGGCATGACCTTCTGGTCATGTGGTCAGATGAGACCAAAATAAAACTTTTTGGTATCAACTCCACTTGCCGTGTTTGGAGGAAGAAGAAGACTGAGTACAACACCAAGAACAGTCCAACCGTGAAGCATGGTGGAGGAAACATCATACTTTGGGCGTGCTTTTCTGTAAAGGGGACAGGATGACTGCACCGTAGTGCATCTCCCGAGATCTTGGTGCTGAGATCTCCATCTGCGCATGCACCGC